>CAUYPK010106557.1:0-22894 GCA_963574355.1 Loris lydekkerianus
CTACTGATTCCTCAATTATTGTAATTGTTTTGGGTATATATTTTTATTTTTGAAATTTGCCAGTGGCTGCTGCATTTTCCACCTCGGCTTATACTCGAGTCACTAAGTTTTCCCAGTTTTTAGGGTAAAATTAAGGGGGTCGGCTTATACTCGGGTCAGCTTATACTCGAGTATATGCGGTAATTTGACCTAATATATGGTAAAGTCAGAGTTCAAAAGCAAATGTATCTGCCTTCTCTTCAGCCATGTGTCTTTGTTATTCAAAAATACAATGGAAAGACAGATTGGAATCAGGAAGTCTGGGTTTGAACCTTGTGGTGTACTAAGTTAAGTATGCTAATACTATCATTTGTTTGTTTTATATAATGGAGATCATCTTGTATGTCTGGTCTAGCTCCCTAGACAGTTGGGGAATCAAATAACAATAACGTGATATATACAAGTATATTGTAAACCCCAAACCATGAGACCATTCACTGTAAGGTTCTATTGTTTATAAATTGAAGGTTGCTATATTAACAGATGGTAATAGAGAACAATAATAGTGAAGGACTTGGAAAATGAGGTATATTCCAGCAGCCCGTGGTAATCACATGTACTTTCTAAAGACAAGCAGAAAAACTGTTCCTAGCATCCATCATTAATGGAAATGCAGTCCCAGGTGTGTAATTTGTTGAGTAGGTTTGCTGTTCTTTAGGTTTTCTGTTACATGGGTAATCACATAAAATCACTTTTAACAAGTTGTAGGAAAGTCATGTTCATGAAAACAGTAATTGTTATAATCTAACATTATGAATAATTGTACTAAAATATAAATATATATTAAATACTTATTCCTACAGGAAAGAACAAGAACAGTTTTCCAATTCTGAAATTGTATTCAACCTCATTCTCAATGACTCAGCTGATTTCCAGCATGTATAGTGACATGAGTAAATTTTAATTATGACATGTCTGTCTAAAGACAATGCACTTCTAACCAGGGCAGGAAGGGGGTGTCTAAGCAGATTAAAATAATGCTTGTTTTTAAGAATTTTAAGCAATTTTAATTTCCCTGGCATAAGATAAATTCTTGCAAGGTTAAAGCCTTGTCAGTCAGCAAAAATACTTGTTCATGCCAGAAGAGCTCAGTCACATTGGCACCATTAGTATTACAACAAAAGTATCAGTACAGATAAATCTACTAATTTGCTCATCATTGTTGGATTTGAGCTGAAATGTGAGTCAAAATATCCTACTCAAGGCAATATTTAAGACTTTTCTTTTTGTTCTTTCCAAATAGATCACAGAACTGTGAGGATTTATTATTAAAACTTTAATAATGACAATGATGATGATGATGATGATGATGAAAACAAATACTTATTTAAAGTTTATATAGTGCTAGAACAATTTATTAATATTTTATAAATATAAGTTCTTTTAAACATCTCAATAAACCTGTATGAGATAGTGGGTCAATTAGCTTAACAAACAATCTCAAAGCTTAGTGGCATGAAGCAGCTTGTTAGCTGACAATTCTGCTGTTTAATGTTTTGAGCTGGGCTCAGCTAAGCGGTTCTTCTGGTTTGGATTATGGTCATCCATGCACATGTGGTCAGATGTTGTTGGGGGTGGGTTGACTGGTCTAAGATAACATCAACTGGGATGATTCCACTCCACATGATCCCTCATTTTTTGAGCAAACCAGTTTTGGGCTTGTTTGCATGGTAGTGTGGCATGGTGGAAGCAGCCAATGCCTTTTAAAGCCTCGGTTCCCAACCAGTAAACTGTTATGTCTATCATATTTTGTTGGCCAAAGCAAGTCACAAGGCCAGACCAGACTAAAGGAGTAGAAATATATTTCACTTCTTGAGGGAAGAAGCTTTAAAGTCCCATTGCAAAGGATGTGGACACAAAGGGAGAAAATTAGAGACATTTTTGCAATCTACCACAAACAGGCACTCTTCCATTATTCCCCAACTGAGGCCCAGAGAGGCTATAGAACTCATTAAAGCACCCTAGTTTTCATTTTTGTCTTTGGTCGCAGTTATTTCCCTTCCCTGGGAGAAGGGTATGCATTAAGTTAAATCTAAATGATAAAAGAATTTAAAGAAGACTGAAGCTAAACTTTAGACTGAATTTTCAAGGCTTGTTCAAATTTTCACTCCAATCACAAAGAACAACCTAGTGTGCTAGTAAGTAGGAAAGTGGTATTTTTCTTTTGAGAAGACGGGTAGTTAATTCAGCAATTTATCACACTTTGAAAGGAGATCATAAAGTTGGTTTTCCTTTTAGTTTTTAGAAAGTAGAAGTAAGATCTCCATTCTGTGTTTCCTCTTTTATATCATAAGAAAGTCTTATGACATTTTCACTCAGAACAGAAAACAGTGTTCTCTTTCTCTAGGTCTTAGGAGTTGGCAACACTTTAAGTATTTAAACTGGAGTTAGACAATATGAGCCTTCCATAATTTAATTTGTGGCATCATCAAGTCCACCTTGCTAAGTGCCCTGTTCCTCCGGGGGTTGAATCCAGCCAAATAGCTGGTCATTACTCATGATTTGCTTAGAATAAGTTTTGATCCAGAGGCCTGAAAGTGCTAAATGAGGAGGCTGAGTTATTAGAAGAGAATCCTCTGTAGGTCCATTTATCAAGGGGCTTAAAAGTATCCACACACTTCCACACAGTGCTTGATCTAATCAGAAGGATCAGAGTAGCAAACATTTAAAACGCTTAATTGATTATTTTGGGTAATGCCATGGGTGACTTTTATGTTCTCCTTTATAATTTCACCTAGTGAATTAAAATCTGCCATAAAGATGATATTTTTATTGTCCAAGCAAAAAAAAAAAAAAAAATCTGTTAATAACTGAGCCAGATGAATGAAGATGGAATTTGAAGATGCACCAAACAGCATCATCACTAATTCAGGTAGGTAAGAAGAAAGTAATTTTCTTTTTAACAATTGTCCTTGAATTACACATAAAATATATCTGCATATGAAATTCCCATGTCTTCTCAGACAGCCACAGCCCCCAAGCTGCAGTGACACTCCTCGGGTCACAGAGTCAGTGGATGACAACAGCTTAAATAGCTCTGAGGCTGAGGATCAAAGTTTGTGTTTCTTCCAGAAAATAAATAAATAAATAAATAAATAAATTAGATAGGCAACTACATTGGAGGAACTTAGATACCAAAGTATATCTTATTTAAAACATTTCAGTTTCATGTTTTTCCTCTTTTTCCACCTCCTCCTTCCTCTTCTTAGAAGATATCTTAGAACATAATTAGTTGGTGGGAGAGACATTACAAAGCAGCTGATCCTTTAACCTTCTGTCACAAGATGACTTTTTGTGACTTCTGGGCATCCTTAAAAGTCTTTCCTGGCAATCTCCTTTTAACCCTTGCTTGGGTAGGGTTACCAACGCTTAATTCCATAATATGCTGCATTTTGTCAACCACCCTTTTGGTAAGGGTCTATTTATACAATTAACTTCTCTACTAGGATATGAATTCTCCAAGGTCAAGAACTGGGCATTGTTCATATGTATATGTCTAACATGGGGACAATGCCTTGTTGCAAGCACATGCTCATTTAATGGTTGTTGAATGAATGGTGTGGTTCACTGAATTTCCAAGGGAGTTGGCCCCTCCCTAGAAGCATGATCCAAAGAGTAATATAAAGAAAATTGGCTTGCCTTCTTGCCACCTGGCATGATCACGATTGGTCTACAAGCGTTGGGCAAGGAACTGTTTACAAGGGTGTTCTCACAGCTCCTGGGCTGCAAGCAGAGAATTTGGTCTTCCTGGCTGCTGAAACATTGGGAGGGAGCACATGATTTCATGGTACAAAGAGGTAAAGGGCTTAAGAGACTCATCAGGCATCTCAGACATCAAAAAGCTCTTACAAAATAATATTTTGATGAAGGGAGAGTAAATTAGTAGGAAACATATGAATTAGGAGTCCCCTGGAGCACAATGGGTTGAGAAAACCAAGGGGCCAAGGATCTGCCTTCATGTGGTTGGAGATTCTCAAATCAACATGTTGGAAGCCCTCTTGTAGAAACACCAAGGAGGCTCTCACACTGCGAGGCAGGACAATGAGCACTTCGGCAGTCCCCATGCCCGAGCTGTGCTCCTGGGTCAACCAGGGCCCAAATGCACATGATAGGGACAGGTCCTCCTGGGAGACGCTCTTAACGGGTGATATGGCTTCTCCACCAGAGGCCCCAGGTGAGGCAGGATCAGAGAATGGAGCATTTGGTGGGAGCCTGTTAGAGGTGACACTTCAGGCTCTGTCAGGGGAGAGATTCTGATAGCATCAGTGAATTCAGAAATGTCCCCAGAAGGATGAAAGGGGTTAGATTTGATCAATCAAATCAGGGAATGAAGAACAGAGAAGAAGTTTGGCTTGCAGAGGAGCCCATGGGTTCCAGGGAAGCTGATCTTGCAAGAGAGTAAAAAGCCTTCTCCAGCAGAGACAGTTACGGGGTCTCCTGTGTCCTCCCCTGTTGTGTCATTATTGCCCTCTCTCATTTATTTGCCTCTGCTCCACACCCTCTTATCTGTGTACTCTTGATATCCCAGTGGAGAACACTGCTTCTTAGAGAAATTCCCTTTCTAACCTTCCCAGTAGTAGGTCGTCTTGTTTCTACTTGACTCCCAATGGATGAGAATATGAATCCCTTACAAGGCAGCCCCCACCTTCTGCTTTTATGGAACACCGCGAATCATTAGAAACTCTTGCTTGTGTAGAGGTGAAATCAGGTATCCCAGGCCATTGACCTTTTTGTCTGGCTTATGAATCCTGCAGAGACATGGATTAAATCTAAAAAATACATCTGCAGGATAAACCTTCAATGTCTCCGTGGACCCAACTCCATTCTGCTCCTTCCAATTGATTTCTAGACCCTTCGTCTTTTTTGGTTGCATCTTTGAATTCACTTTAGTTTATTCAAGTCTCACAAAACTTTGCTACCCCAGGCTGAGGGTTGCTCTGGTGGGAAAAGGGGTCCCTAAAACACTTTGTATTACTGTTTTTTTAATCACATTGTGCATAGGTCATTTCAATGGGAAAAAGTTGGTGTGATGGTGGGAAGGAGGGATTGGAAGCTAGAGTTTCAGGCTCCCAGCTACAAAGTTATTTACTTTCAGCAGAAATCTCAGCAGCAAAGATGTCTTTATAAACTTATTTTGATTTTGCAACCTAAAAATAATAAACAATTTTATCAAAACTGGGAAGGGGGCTGGGGAAAGAAACTAAACATGGACCAAATCCTGAATTGCATGTGAGCCCAGATGATAATCAACACGTCTCCAAGCCAGAAAAGTAAATTGCAGCCAGTGTTGACAACCAAAAGTAGAAATCAAAGAAAAACAATGACTCCAGAGTGGTCACTGTGCACCCTGAACTACCTGCTACCCATGGGATGACTTTGTAGTGGGGACCACACTGTTAGCACCTAGCATATCTGGAAGTCACCTAAAGCAAGAATGCTCTGTAATGTGCTGACTTGTGTCCAATTCCCATGATAAAAACTCATCTGGTAGGAAAAAAAATGGGACTTTGAACATCAGTTGAGATACAGAATGCATCATCTCCCACACGCTAAGCGCCTTTCCATCAGGGAGACCCGATTTCTTTGGAAGCATACTTGGTAGCGTAAAGATGCACTGGGCAGAGCCACCTGCACTGCCACTGCTCACCATCATCCACACTCCACCTGTAAGCACATCCTCTCCAGCCCTGACCATGCTTTGGTACCCTGAGGTCAATGCTTCCTGGAGCCCATGTTGCCATCTGGGAAAATCACAAACAGAACTTTCATGGGAGGTTAAGTAGTGCGAATACTGGGAGTTGTATCTCTGTATAAATGGGTTCAATGCACAGTTGGCTGAGTTAAGTCTGGGGACTCCAACTTCAAGCTAGAATAGGAATTGCTTTCCCATGCTCCCTGTGAGCAGCTGCCAGAGCCAGGGCAAGCGTGTCTGCACATTGCCTTTGCACAGGTACTAACAGCAGCTGAAATGGGCTCCTCCCTTGAATCCCATACTTGGGAAATGGTTAAGGTTCTAGTTTTAGCAAGCACCTGGATTAGGCATTTCAGAAATCAGGGATCTCAAAGGCAGATTATGATTTGGGGGAACAGCCCAAGGATATGAAATGTGGCAAACAGCACCTCTTTCCCCTCAGCAGGAGAGAATTGTTCCCACATCCTCTGTAACTGAACTCCCTGGGTCCTTGTTTTCCCTCTGAGATGCTCACTCCAAGGGCTAAAAATGCATCCTCATAAAGATGAAAATGCTCTTAAATTAAGTGTTGCTTTAATCTTTCCAGATGGACCCAACAAGTACACACCCCCCTCCCCGCCCCCAGGAGAAAAAGGGCCTTCAATTTTCTGTGTTTGGATGTGAAAAAAAAAATATTTGCACCCACCATGCTCCCCCCGTCCCACTGTCCTCTTTTGGGACAAAGAACAGGGACAGGAGGGAGTATTCATTTCAAAGAAAGAGTGAAAGATGCGGTTCTTAACTGGTGTCACTTAATCCGGGATGGTATAAAGCAGGCTCTTTTCTGTTTACTGGACACTGATCAGAGATAGGAGGACGGCCAGGGAAGAGGAAGTGGCAATCGTGAGAACCAGGCTTCTCTCCCGGACTAATATTATTATGCTTCCCTCATGGTAGCCGTGGGAGTGATGACAGCTACCCCCTCAGCTTCAAAGTCAGCCTTGACCATCTCACACGAATGACAGTGGGAAGCAGCAGAGAACTGAATACAGGCCTGGTCAGGACCTTCTGACCTAGTCTTAGTGGCCTGATATGCTCAGGGTGGGAAGGACTCACCCCCAGAGGGACTGGGAACAGGGACACTCGGCCTTCACGCTTGCTTTGTTGCTAACTGAGCTCTAATTGGGCAGATCATAGCAACCTCCTCGGCTGGCTCATTCCCCCAGAAAGTAAAGACTTTGGTCTTGAATCATCAGTAATATTCAGTGGCAGTCCTAATTTGGGGGGTCCATTCATTAATTCATTTACTAATTCATTTATTTAGTCAAAATCCACTGGGCTTGGATTAAATAAAAAGATTGGATTAGATTTTACTCTATACACCATCATTCTATTTACAGTAGAACCTCCCTAGTTGACCACCTTCCTACCCTGACCATATCCTTAAATTGACCTAGTTTTCATAGATCAGACATGCACAACATGTACGTATCAGTACAGTCGGCTTAGTTCCTTATGTTGACCACCTCCCTTTGTTGACCATCTCATTACAGTCCCTTGGGTGTTAAACTAACAGAGGTTCTGCTTCTTCTCTAAATATCAGACGGTCTTCCTTTTCCCACAGGCAAATCCCTCCATGGACAGCAGAATGCTGAGTTTTAAAAGTGGGCACCTTTTTGAATCCAACTATTTCCTAAAATAAAAATAGTTTATGGGGAAGAGGGCTCCATATAAAGTAAACACCCTCTGCCTTGGTGGGAATGAACTTGTGATTTTAGTTCTGACAATCATCAAGTCCTGTATGGCTAGGCAGATCTAAACAGGCTCGAGAGGAGATTGAGAACACAAAGAAATGGGGCTCTGTTTGAAAAGTCAAAGGATGAAAAGAAAAGATTATTCCAAAATGTGAGCGAGAGGAAATGGAGCCCAGGTTCTGTGTGGGGAGCAGTGGCCTTTATTCCACTCGTGTGCGAGTGGGCTGAGTTCGAGAAGGAAGTCAGCACATGGGTTAAGGTGGATGGGCATATAAAGGGTCAGAGGGGTAGGGACTGGTACATTTACTCTTTTCTGGGGGCGTACTCCTTTCTTCCTGGGCGGGTTCGTTCTATTTGACTCTGTCACTGGTGGGATCCAGAATGCCTGCAATTAGGGGGTGCCGGGAAAGAGGGTCCCCAGGACGGGCCCAGTGTTCTCAAATCCTGGGCAAAGCTGAAGGCAATGAAGTTCCCTGAGCCTGCCTGTCTCGGCCAAATGTACAGACTTGGCAGACAGCTGAGGCTCTTTTTCCACATTTATTTCTGAATATGAGAGAGCAATGTCGTATGCAAAGACCCCTGGGCCTCATTTCTAGACAGGAAGAATCCCTCTTATTATCTTCTTAAATTATTTCCTGTAGGTTCCCCTCAAGTAAAACCACTAAGCTCCCACTGATCCAGTTCCCACTGACACATGGGAGTGGTGCCCTCAGCAAAGGAAACTCAAGCCCCCAGGACTCGGCACGAAGCCAGCTGTGTTTCAGCTCAGGCTGAGTGTGCAGAAAATGGAGGCAGTTTTGCTCCAAGTCCTGAGAGGAAGTGGGTGTGGCAGGGTCACAGGGCACCCTGCACCCCTGTGCGTGGGCCCCACGGTGCTGCTTAGCCTCCCCCAGGAGTGGCTGAGCCTAACTCTCTTCATTTTCGCCCTTCCTCGGGGACCTGTATGTCATTCCGCCTGTTAGCACTGTGTGATTAATAACATCTACTTTTTCCCTAACAGGCTGTGACCCTGCACTTTCATATACCTGACCTCGTGTCCCTACAAGGCAGGGAGCAGCAGCCCCATTCAACAGATGAGGAAACTGAGGCCCAGACTGGAAGCAAAGTGATTCTATAGGTTCACAAGACCAGAGATGAGGACAGCCAGTGGGAGGGACCTGGGCCATGTTGGTATGTACACCCTCGAGGGTCACGCTAAGCTCACTCTTCTCACAGGGCTCCCCCAGCAAGGGTGATTTAATCCCTGCAGGTAGACTTTCATGCTCCATCTGCCTCAAACTCAGTGGTTGTCTTGGAGAAACTTCCAGAAAGGAGAAGCAAAGAGATGCTGCCAGGGATACATAAAGGGAGAGTGTCAGGCCCTTGGCAGAGCAAATGAGGGAAAGAAAGAACAGGATCAGGGTATCTACAAGGGTCCCCAACAGTCCCCAAATTTAGCAAGGTGGTCCTGCCATCTGCCCCCAGTCCACTCACACCTTTCCCTCTTTCCTAGTGCTTAGCACTGGGAGAGCACAGGACCAGGTCCTCAGGATACTTGCTTCGGTGGGGAAGTTAGAGGCTGCCCAAGGGAAGGCCTAGGAAGCAGTCTGAACCTGTTGCTGCCAGAAAGCCAGCGCCAGAGATACCCTGTGTGCACAGATGTTGCATAGAAAGCTCATTCTCTCCCTGCTCCTCTGACAACAGGATGGGTTTGAAGGGGTGGCTGCCCCGTCCAATGCTAAACTGCCTAAGGTCTTTGTACTTCTGTGACTATTCTTCACGCACAGGGGTGCCATGGATGTCCATGTTCCCCCAGCAGTGCATGGGGTTACATGTGTGCCCAGCTAAGAGCAACCTATGCTATTCCTTGCTTTCATGACTGTCTCTGGTAATGTCACTCATGACACCAAACAAGCTTGAGCCACCCTTTCCAGACCACTTGCAGACTGAGTGCTGACTTAACTGTTTTTCTCATATTCATGTTAATCCTACAATCCAAAAATTCCCCCAAGTGAGTCAACATTCCTCTTCCAGGACCTAAAAATCTCTGCAGGGCAGAACAAAACCCGGAGAAAATGAATCAGGGGCTGGGGAGGGTGTAGGGGGGAGCTCTTAGCTTGTCCAATGTTTTTATTTTGATTGTTTTAGGCTTAACGAAGCCCAAGAGTTTGTTTTTACAAGCTTCTCTACCATCATCTGTATGCTAGGGTTCTTTGAAATTTATTTCTGTGATAAAAATCTAAACAAGCTACACTATAATCAAAGTTAGATATCTGTAAATAATCTGTAATATAAAACCAGACACCACCACATTTGTTTATATCATCTTTCTTCCCAAATCAGAGCTGAGGGGTGGCTTTTGGCCAGATTTTAGGAGAAATTTCCATTTGTTGAGGTTTTGTTTGCCCACAATGTATTGGTGCAAACGAGATATTGTATATTTCATGTGTCTTGTTCTGCATTCCATTTTTCAAAATTATATTCTTAGACTTCAAAGTGGTAGAAATTGATTCTAACTTAATGCCTTATACTTTATGTTAGTTTTAGCCATAATGTACCCTCTGAGTTACTTCACTAAGTTTGTTTATTTTGCTCTCTTTCCAACCAAGCAAGACAGAAGCTCAACACGGGTGCATTTGGAACAGTGAAAAAGAATCTGTCATACTTTGGCAGTTACTTATCTGTACTAATTAGAGAAAAGTAGAGTTATTGAGGATTCAAGGCAGCCAGCAGGTAGAAAAAATAGGCTGGCACAGGAGGCTTCCGGATTAAACCACGAGGCCAGTCTGGCAGAACTGAGCGGGAGCCCACCGGTTCCTCTGCTGGGACACCCTGCCTCTGCTGCTCCCTGCCTGCTGGGAGAGGGGGCTGGGACAGCCTGAGCTTCATTTCTCTTCAGGTTTTTCAGAATCAGGTACTTAGCAAAGAGACCTGGCTGCAAAGGGCTTTCGCAACATGCAGACAATAAATGGAGACTAGGGCATTGGGAAAACTTGGGAAACTTGGGACTCAGTGAAGCAGGAAAAGTTCACAGGGTAAGTATTACAACAGAGTACCACTGTCCCCCGCCATTCACCAGGGGTCTGCTCCAAGACCCCCATTGTATGCCTGAAATTGGAGACAGTACAGAACCCTATAGAGACTACATTTTATCCTATACATGCATATCTGTGATGAAGCTTAATTTATAAATTAGGCATGGTATGAGGCTAACAACAATAATAAAATATAACAATTATAACAATATTCTGTAATAAAAGTTATGCAAATGTGGTCTTTCTCTCTCTCAGAATATCTTCTCTACAGTACTAACCTATTTTTGGACCATGGGTAACTGAAATTGCAGAAAGTGAAATCTTGAATAAGCAAGGACTACTTATTGTATGTGTTTTAGCCAACTCAGGCTACCATAGAAATACCACAGGCTGGCCACAGTGGCTCATGCCTGTAATCCTAGCTTTCTGGAAGAGTGAGGCCAGGAGTTCAAGATCAGACTGAGCGAGAGTGAGACCCTGTCTCTACAAAAAAAAAAAAAAGAAAGAAATAGAAAAATCAGCCAGGTATGGTGTATGTCTATAGTCCAAGTTATTTGGGAGGCTGAAGCAAGAGGATCTCTTGAGCCCAGGAATTGGAGGTTGCAGTGAGCTATGATGACACCACTGCACTCCAGTTTGGGCAACAGAGCAAGACTGCCTTAAAAAAAAAAAAAAAATACCGTAGGCTGGAATCGTATGACAGAAATATATTTCTTATCATTCTGGAATCTGGAAGTCTGAGATCAGAGTACCAGCATGGCCAGGTTCTCTGCCAGGTTATGTTGTCACATGGCCTCTCCTTGGTATATGGAGAGAGAGAGAGAGAAAGAGAGAGAGATAGAGAGATTGATTTCATGTCTATTTTACTTTTCATAAGGATGTTAATTCCAATTCTGAGGGCTCCACCCTCATGACCTAATATAACCCTAATTACTTCCCAAAGACCCCACCTCCAAATATCATGACATTAAAGATGGAGGGGACTCCATCTTTGGAGGGGACACCAACATTCAGTCCATAATAGTAGTCATAGTACACGTGGCACTCAAATGGAGTACTCATGCTACTTCTATATTTCCTTGATCTGTTTAATCCAAGCAAGATAGGCAACTGGAAAGCCCCTCCATGGAGAGTCCAAGCATAATGGAGAGCCAGTGTGCAGGTCTCAGGGGTGGTGGGTAGTGAAGGGTTCAGCCAAGGTGCACTGTGACTTTTGCAGGCCAACCTTTGAGTGAGGACATCTCACCTACTCCTCACCCACAAAACAAGGCATTGCACTTGGCCTACTATCTCCCTCCCTTTAGTCATTTGTTTCTTACGTATGTGATTTTTGCTTTATCTGCCTACCATTGATACTGCTACTTTTTAATATTTTTAAAATAATTAAAAGTACAGAAACAAGTATGCCAAGGTAAAAGTGGTCAATTCTGTGGAATTCAAATGGGAGGGGACAATTATTGTCTTTCCTATTTTGTACTTCTGTTTATTTTTCTAAACTAATTGCTTTGTCATTTTTTAAATTATTGCCTCATGAGCAAATCTTTTAAGCATGTGTATTTTGGAAATCCAACAGTAGCTAGGGAGCCCTCACTCTGCATGATTTCATTAATTAAGAAATTTATATTTGAATTAGGAAGTGAACTCCAAATCAAGTGCTCTTCATGGCAAAACTCTGGATCCTTGAGAAACTTCCACATCAACTAACACATTCTACAGTAAATAAAGTCTGAGGGCACAACTGTCCTTATCCAGCTTGGAATATGCCACAGGTTCAAGAAAGCAGCCATCCCGCTGGTGTACTGTGACCATCCATTCTATCTTGAAAAGAAATGACCCTAGGTGTTGACTCATCATTTCAAAAGTCAGTATATTTATTTTTACGTTATCTGGTCATTTCATGAATGTTTAATTGGCAATTATTTAACTAACAAGTATCAAGGGGATGGCAATTCAACTGTAACTCTGGCATCATGCTCAGCGCTGCAAGACAATTATGAAAATTTTAAGACCGTCCTTAACAAAATAGAGCTACCCACTTAGGAATTCTGAACTCTGAAAAGTCTAGATTGAGATTTTATTTTAAAAGTATTCAACATTAGTAAAAAGGGAGATATAGGGCAAATTATCTGAATATTTGCAAGCATTTGTATAACACAAACAGGTACTTTTCTTGGCTTGATGGTATATCAGGAATAAAAGGTTTGGTTGCAATTTATGATGTCTCACTCTGGGGTTAGCTTCTTCCAGTGACCAGAATCTAATTGTCTGGGGTGGGAGCCAGGGAAAATCAGCCTTGCAAGAGCAGAAAGAGTGAGCCCAAATAAAATCTTAAGGTTCCCCCACTAGGGGCTGACTGATCAGACCCCCTCTTGACCAAGGGAATTCCCTAAAACTGAGTTGCTAGCCTTGAGAACGGAGATCAGACATACCTCATTGTGCTCCCTTCCCCTTCTTAAAAATATCCTTTTTGACTCATTCACAGACCTACCTGCAGGTCCTTCTTATACATAATAAACCACTTGAGTCTGGGCATTTGTCTGGTACTTTGTCTCTCATTAACAGATTCCTTATCTTAAGTATTCCTTTTTGCTGACTCCTGGTCTATTACACAGAGCCTAACTCTGTGAGCTAAAGAATCTTTAAACCCACCTATAACCTGTAAGACCCTCTTCACTGCCTCACCCCCACTCCAGCTTTGAGATGTCCCACCTTTTTGAGCCAAATCATTGTATGCTTTCCACACACTGATTTATGACTTTACCTAAAATTTCTGTCTCCCTGAAATGTATAAAACCAAACCTTAACCCCACCGAAGTGAGTCCACTTAACTCAAGGCTTCTTGGGTGTGGCTCTGGGTCATCGTCTTCAAATGTGGCTAACGAAAAACCTCTTTAAATTATTTTACAGAGTATGGCTTCTTTTCCATTGATAAGAGGAACACAGGAACATGAGTGGACACATCTAGGCAAACAGACCCTCCTTCCAGCTCTACCTAGCCAGAGCACTAGCAACTCTGGCCCACTCTTGACTACGAAGGGAATAACCTTTAGGCTGGGTAGTGTGGGAACATGGGAGGAAGCTCATTTGCCTGGAAGTCCTAGTTATAGACTGTCCACTAACTGGCTGTGGATTGTGTTGATTTGCTGTCTAGCCTCCATGTATCTTAATTTCCTCCATAGTCAAATAAGGAGATTAGGCAAAATGATCTTTGTATTTCCTTTGAGCTTTAATGCTTTGTTATTCTAAGAAATCTATTAGTCTAGGGGTTAACCAATTAGGCCATGGGATTTGCAGAGGGTCTGTGCTTCTGTGACCTGGGTTCCTGTTGAATCCACAGGAGAAGTCGTGGATAAGAATGTATATCTGCACACACTTGTGCGTACGTGTACAGAACTTACGTCATACTGCTCTTATTTTGTCTTGTTGGATGACAGCAATTTTGTCTTCAGTTTTTAAAAATACCAGGGATCTCTAGTACATAAATGATGCAAAGATTCTTTGAGAATGATTTATCTGTCAGGTGGTGAGGGGTCTGTCATAAAGGAGCTCAGGGAGTTTTTCCCCAAAATATGACTCCTTGATAGAAAAAGTATTTTGTATTAAAGGACCTTAGAGATTAATAGGTGTTGGAAGGGGCTTTCCCTCTATTTTCATAAAAACCATATTGACCCATCAAGAAGATCTGATTGTCTTTTCATCCTCCCCCTGTTAATCTCTGTATCTATCCCATGAAAAAAAGATCAAGAATGCAACTAGACCTGGCCCAAATTGTTTAAAATACACCTTTCTTTCAGGCTAATTTAATTTGCAAAGAGACTCATTTGCAAGTTGGTCTGTTCCCTCCTACCCATTCTCCCAATTATCTATTCATTCCCCCTAGTAACCATGTATTGTCCCCAAAGAGAATTACCTAATAGTCTTCATCTCCCTTTCCCCTCTAAAATGAGGGTATACAAACTTCTGGCCTCCACTGGGATATTGGGTCATCACTCTGTGATTCTCCCCATGAGCATGGTAAATAAATTTGTAAACTCCTTTTCTTACTAATATGTCTCATTGTAAGTTGGTCTTTTAGCAAATCTTCTGGAGTGAAGGGAACATTTTCCCTTCTTCTTCACAGTGACTACATCTGATGCATATCCAAACTGAGAAAGCTGAGCCACAGAGAGCCACTTGTCTATAATTGCCCCTGCCAGATGCAACAGGGTGCCGGAGCTCTTTCCCCAGTGCCCGCCATGAATGCTCCATGTTCAGGCTGGAACATGGTTAGTTGGAACTGACTTTTATTTCTGCTCTCCCAGATCTAGTGAGAAATGACAGGCACATTTTTTAGTTATAGGCATAAGGGCCTTGGTGGGTCAGCCAGAAGTTGAAACCTGAGGGAGAGGGTACAGGTAAAGCCTGCCTGGAACACTGGACCCGAGTGCTAATTAGAAACACTGGTGCCCTTGACAGAGCCAGCTTGTATAAGGTGTTGAGGCCTGTGTTCACTTCATAAAGATGTTTTATATGATATTCCTGGCAAAAGCTGGACACTTTAAAATAAAAAATAAAAAAAAATAACATTATTGGTAGCTTGGAATGGGGGTGTCTTAGTTTCTTTTCTTTCTTTCTTGTTTTTTGTTTTTTTTTTTTTTTTGCTGCTATAACAGGATATCACAGACTAGGTAATTTATAAAGAAAAGAGATTTATTGGCTAATGGTTCCAGAGGCTGGAAAGTCCAAGGGCGTGGCCTTCATGCTGCATTATAACATGGCAGAAGATGTTAGTGTGAAGAAGTATGAACGTGAGACAGAAAGAGAAAAAGGAAACCAAGCTATCCCAATAATGAACCCACTCCTGTGATAACTAACCCACTCCCTTGAGAATGGCATTAGTACATTCATGCTGGCAAAGCCCTCCTGACTGATCATCTTGTAAAGGTTCTACCTCTTAATATTATAATAATGGTAATTGAATTTCAACATGAGTTTGTCAGGGGACAAGAGGACATTCAAACCATAGCAGGAGATAAAAAATGTCTTTTCTGCCAGTTGGCTTCTAACCACCCTCCTTGACTCTCTCAAAATGTGAGGATGAGGACTGCCAGAATAGTGTAGTTTCTGTATTGATTTCCTAAGGAAGTACATTAACATTTCTGAGTCATAGTTTACTAGTCTGTAAACTGGAGATAATAGTATCTGTCTCTCCTTGCCTCCTGGGACTTTTCTAAAATTTGTTTATTTATCTATTTATTTTTCAAAATATTAAAGGGATGCAAATATTTTTGTTACATGGACACCTTTTATAATGCCTAAGTCAAGGCTTTTAGTGTGCCTATTACCCTAATACTATTTGTTGAACCTAACAGGTAGGTTTTGAACTCTTCCTCCCTTCTTGTTTTTCAATGATATTTATACCTCTTTTTGTTTTTCAATATTTATATTTCTTTGTCCCATCTGTACTACTCAGCCATAATGATTAGTCTTGTTTATTAGAGAGTACATGTGGTATTTATTTTTTCATTCCTGAGAGACTTCACTTAAAATAATGACCTCCAGTTCCATCCAAGTTACTGCAATAGAGGTTACTTCATTCCCTTTTTATGGCTGAGTAGTACTCCATGGTATACAACAGAGTACCAAAAACATGTATACACATTTTAAACACTGTTATCTATGTATTAATTTTCAAAGTTCAATTGAATTACAGTATTAATGTGTGGTATGACATTTTCTCAAAAGATGGCATTTGTCAAATGAATGCAAGGGTCACCATGTGACAGGCAGGACAGTCAAAGAAAATGGCAGAAACATGGTTGTCATTCAATGAGTACAAGACCATTTTCATGTGGTATTTGAAATTCAAGAACCTTGTGGAAGTATAAGACAAGGAGGAATGAGTATGCAACAGAACTTCCAACATGCCTAACAATCATACACATTCATGGTAAGTTTGAGACACATGGTGTTGTGTGTGATGTGCACAGGGGAAGATCCAAGAGGCCTCGCATAGCAACAAGTTCTGCTGTGGTCTTGAAACAGTTTACACACTCACCACAGGAGTCTACAAACAGCGTGCACGTGAGACAGGAGTTAGCAGAACAAGCATACAACACATTCTTAAAACAGCAAGTTGAAAGTTTTCATCGCAAGATTATTACATGCACTGAGACATGAGAGGTCACCTTGATAAGATTTTGCCAGGATGATGGATAGGATAAAGATGTACGGTTGGGTGGAGGGAGGGTAATGGTTAGGGTCACACCTATGGTGCATCTTAGAATGGGTACAGGCAAGACCTACTAAACGCAGAATACAAATGCCTACATACAGTAACTAAGAAAATGCCATGAAGGCTATGTTGAACAGTTTGATGAGAATATTTCAGATTGTATATGAAACCAGCACATTGTACCCGTTGATTGCAAATTGTGTTATAATACACATCCAAGTGCAAGCTGTTTAAATGGCTATAAATAAAGCAGTGCAAGGACTTTGAAAACCAGAAAGGACTATGCAAATGCATGGATCTCCTTAGTGTTCTAACTCTCAGGACAGAAATCCAAGGTAACAATGTAGACAGAGGTGAGAGCAGTGATTCTCAGTGGGAAGAGATTTTGTTTCCCAGGCAATATAGGTGTTTGGGGTGGGTATTTTGGTTGACTGTAGATGGGGTGGAGGGAGGTGTTACTCTTAGCTTCTGGTGGGTAGAGGCCAGGGATGGGGCACAACAGATGACAACGCACCAGGCAGCCTACACAACAAAGAATTACCTAGCCCACAGTGTCATCAGGGCTGAGGTTATGAAGTCCTGGGTTAGAGGTGTGTTGGTACGTTACGATGAGGCTCCCCTACATCCTCTTTTGGTCTAAGGATAGCCATTTCAAGGAAACAGAAAGGAGGCATTTCACAACTTGAAATGATGGGTCAGAAAAAGGGGAAGCTAGATCAATGGTAATGGAGCAATAAAGAACCGACCCCTGTGCAGTAGATATTAAACTATTTGTTTCTGCTTTGGCTGGGAGCTTCACCTGCTGTCAATAAGAGGTGCTGGCAAGAAGCTTGGGAAGCAGAAAGGCACACATTTCATTTGCATCCTTTTCTCAGCATCCTTTTCTCCACAGCACTACCCACATAATACTGCTTTGCCCTAGCCATGGCAGTCTGTTCCAAAAGCAGCAGTTGAATCCAGTTAGGAGTTTTCCCAACACCAACAAAAACAGGCTCTTTGCATCCCCCAAGAGGCAACTTTGACAGGCAGACAGCTGTCATAGTTGTAGTCTGTAGAGCCCTCCATCAAACTCTGAGTCTTAATAATTCTAACCTCTCCCTTGGTGCCCTCAGCCCAAGGGTAGAAGCCACTTCCTCCGGTCTCCATCTTCCAGATACCCTCATGTCCTGTGGTTGTGCTTTCAGGCCTTTGATACAGTTAATGATTCTATACAGTGCTCACTAGTGTGGTTCCTGGCTCCCACGTGGACCTTGGCTGATAGAGGAATGAAGCACAATCCTGAGAGATGTGTGGTATGACATTCTCCTTGACACAGGGAGGGGGCACTGGGAAGTGTCATGTCCCACCTCACTTCAACCAGAGTCAGGAAGGGCTAACTTGCATGGCAGCTCCTTAGCATTGGAAGGTGTGAGAGCTTTGCTCATTTTCAGCCTAGGTTTGTAAAGAATATCATGGTGAGATGTCGCCGTTAAAGGTGACAATGTATTTCACCTTACCAAAATAGACTTATGGAGTTGAGGTGGTGCACTCAAGGAAACAAGCTTGTAACTCCTTGGGTCTAAACATGGTTCTCCTTGTTCTCTTCTGGCCAGTCATCTCACTTGGACTTGTCAAGTCAACAAAACAGAAAAAATCAAGCTCCCTTCCAACGATGATCTATCCATGTTCAATCATGCTCATCAACAACTGTCTGTGTCTTCTCTCTATAAGTCAAACACACTGGAAAGTAATTTGTATAGAACATAAAGGCTTCTTTCCAAAAAATGATAGAAAAAAATATCCATGCTATAAAAGCACAGGTTCATCAGATCTACAAAGACAATAAGAAATGCCCCAACTCTGGGACACAAATCACTTGGTTTATAGGAAGAAACTATGAGATACCTATCTTCATTTTCAGTGAAGTAAATATTTTAAAATACAGTGCTTGTATATATTCTTTTGCTCCAGTTGGAAACAGTAGTTTCAAAACAGTCCACCATCAGCAGCTGGAGAATAGTGACAGATGAAAAAGAAAGTCACAAAAACCAAAAAACAAAAAAAGAAAGTCACATGGCTCCACTTTGTTCAGGAAATGTCCTTGAGTTATTCATCTCGTATAGGACAAAAGAAGAAGACATTATGAAATTGAGAGATGTGAATGTTTGAGTGTATCAACCCTTAACATCCAGAATAGCCAGAAAGGGACAGCTGTGGCTCCAGAGGTGTCACCCCACCTGACTCAAGACATTGCCACTGAAGGTCCCAAGCTAGGAAGACCAGAGACTACCTTGGGATGTTGAACTTGGAGACTGGCATTTTTCTGCCCTGGACAACTCCTCCATCATTCCACAGTGAATGCTCAGATTCCCAAGGGATGGGGAACCTTTTGTTGAGTGATCTTGAAGCTCCCAGATAACCAACTCTTAACCAGTAGACACACCCATGTGATGTGTACCTGATGAACACACAAAAGCAGCCCAAAGTTGCTCTGTGACAGAGCCTGCAGTCAGTCCCTCTGGATTTCTGAGAGAGAAACAGAGAGAATGTGTTTGTGCATTGTGCACATGTATATGTGTTCAATGTGTCCACATACACATTTTTGTTGTAGACAGACCGTTCTGTCAAAATGCTGGGCTAGTTTTCTTTTCTTATTATTCTTGAGAATTCCAAGATAGTAACCTTATGTGTACCCATGCCAACACTGCTAATTAGAGGCTCCTCAGAAATTGCTCAGGGAAAAGACCTTCTAGAGCATTGGAGTCTCCTCCCTAATCACTCTGGGCAATGCCACAAACCCCGTCAGGCTAGAGAGAGCTGACGATTGACTTCTTGTGTCCCTCTCAAATCCATATGTTGAAAGCTAATTCCAAGTGTGATGGTGAAGGTCAGACCTTTGGGAGGGTATCAGGTCATGAATGGGACCCTAATGAATAGGACTCCAAACAACTATCTCATACCTCTCTGCCCTCTGAGTGCCCAGCAAGAAGACAGTGAGTAGGTCCTCACAGACGTGGAATCTTTGCTTTGATCTAGAACTTCCCAACCTTCAGAACTTTGAGCAATGAGCATGTATTGTTTAAGCCACCAGTCTATGGCATTGTGTCACAGAATCCCCCACAGATGCCAATGAGAACTCCCATGGCCTGAGTACCCTGTGACACAGGGAAAGCAGATTCTCCTGGAAGGCCAGGGCTCAGAGGCCAGGCTGTGCTCCCACTTGCTCCAAACCTCTTGGCACTCAGTAGTTAGATGGTTTTTGCCAACTTTGCAGCCAATTTGGCAGTTGCTAGGAACTCTGGGACACTGCTCTCAGACATCTGGTTCCAGCTCCAGCCTTTCCCTATCAAAGACATAGACTTATGTGGGGCAGGTCCATGGGCTCTTAAGTTGCTCCTCCCAAGGTCAAAGTCCAAGGTCAGAGGCCACTCTTTCCCTCCACCTAGAAGGACATTGCACACCGGCTCTTCAACCCAGTCTCTTCCAGGCTCCAAGCCCCTGACCCATTGTTAACCCTACAGCCTCCTTGTTGACTCAGGCACTCGGAAAAAGTAAAAAATCAAACAAACAAAAACACTGGTGCTGTGGTTCCCAAAGATAGAGTATGTGTGAGGAAGGTAAGGCAGAAACGTGCACGTTTGGGTGTCTATGCCCTCAGGTCACGCTGCTGTCTACTGACTGAGTTCTTCCACTGTCAATAACAATATGATGTTTATAGCTTGTTCATAGCAATTTTATATTATTAATTTCACTTTACTTCTTAAATATGTAAGATTGATAGAGTAGGTACAGTCATTTTTTGCTTTATGATGGAGATATATTCTGAAAACCGCATCATTAGAATACTCCATTACTGTGTGAACATCAAGGAGTGTATTTATACAGACCTCAATGGAATAACCCAACACAGCTCTCCAGGGGTGTCCAACCTGAGGCCTGTGGGCCAACCACATGCTGATTTTGTAATGACTTTTTTTGCTTATCTGTGGTGTCAGATATCAGGAAAAGTATGCACAGACCTGTTTTTGTTGTTGTTTGCTAATCTGCTTTCATAAATATTTGTGTATTTATGCATGGCCCAAGACAACTCTTATTCTGCTAATATGTGGCAGAGGAAAAAAAGGTTGAACACCCTTGTAGCTTATCACTCCTAGGCTACCAACCCAGGCATTAAGTCACCACAGTAAATACTGCAGACAATTGAAATACAGTGGTGTGTATTTTTCTTTTGTAATCTAAAAACACTTAAACATAGAAAGGGTACAGTAAAAATACAGCATCATAATCTTACAGGACCACCATTGTAAATGTAGTTTGTGGTTGACCAAACTGTTGTCATGAGGCACATGACTGTATTATAATTCTTAATTGGACATAGACAAGTAAATTGAGGCATAAAATAAAACAATTCAGTAGTTCCTAAATGTGTTGATTGGCTAGACATAGAAGGAGGATTAGAACTAACTCTCAGCCCTGACCTTCTCCACTGCATTGCACCGTTTGCTTTTTTAGGCTGCAATATGGTGAAATGGGATAGAACGGTCTTTGTATCGGGAGTTCAGAGATCATGAAAATCGTATGCTCGATTTCATGTGCATAGAAGATGCTTTTTTGTGAGAGGACTTAGAGCTTTCATGAAGTTTCCAAAGGGGTCTGTGTAGCCAAACAGGTTAAGAACGCTGACTTGTGTACGATGTTGTTATGGGACTGAGATCAAGTTCAAGGTGACCCGTTTATGGATTGTAAATAGGGGAGTCCTTCCTACTTGGCAATAGCCAAAGCCTAGAGAAGGTTGTACGTGGGTGGTGGCAGGAATAATCATCTTATTCTTCAGAGTCAGAGAGTTGGATCGGTCAGCATTTGGACAGGCACAGCACAGGCTTACAGCGTCCCATGTGCAGATCACACAAGCCTGGAACTTTAGGTCAAGGAATATCCTTGCAGATCAGCAAACCTGAGGGTCCAAAACCCTAGTTTCACATTAGAATCACTTGGGGAACTCTGACCACATTTCCTGTTTGGAACCCACCCTCCAGGAATTTCTATTTTAATTGTTCTAGAGGAGCACTCTGACTCCCTGTATGTTTTTTTTAAGCCTCTTAGATGATTCTCATGTTCCAGAGCTGAGAACTCCTCATCATCTAAACTAGTAGTTTTCAGCCTTGGCTAAACATTAAAATCACTTGGGGAGCTTAAAAAAAAAATCCTCCTGCCCACATCTCAACCTCAGATCTTTTGAGTTGTCAGGTATGTGCTTGGCATCAGGAATTTAAAAAGCAACCCCAGGTGATTATCAGGAAGAGCCAAGTTTGAGAACCACTGTTGAGATCTAACCCAAAACTTTCTGCTACAAAGAAAACCAAGCCAAAGGGATGTGACCCAACGTCACCGAGCAGTGATTTTCAACTGCTGTGCTGCGGCACCCATTAGGGGATCTTGGGTGTGCCTTGAAAATACTTAAAGGTCATTAATTAAATTAATTTCAAAAGAAGTTCAAAGCACAGTAAGTATATTCTGGGTTTTTTTTTTTATTGTTAAATCATAGCTGTGTACATTAGGGCAATCAAGGGGTACAATGTGCTGGTTTCACATACAATCTGAAATATACTCATCAAACTGTTCAACATAGCCTTCATGGCATTTTCTTAGTTATTGTATGTAGACATTTGTATTCTGCCTTTAGTAAGCTTCGCCCGTACCCATTCTAAGATGCACCATAGGTGTGGCCCCACTCATTACCCTCCCTCCACCCAAACCTCCACCCTGCCTTCCCCTTCCTTGGCCCTTTCCTCATAGTCTTGTGCTATAGTTGGGTTATAGCCTTCATATGAAAGTTATAATTTAGCTTCATAGTAGGGCTGAGTACTTCGGATACTTTTTCTTCTATTCCTGAGATACTTTGCTAAGAAGAATTTGTTCCAGCTCCATCCATGTAAACATGAAAGAGGTAAAGTCTCCATCTTTCTAGAAGGCTGCATAATATTCCATGGTATACCACAATTTGCTAGTCCATTCGTGGGTTGATGGGCACTTGGGCTTCTTCCATGACTTAGTAATTATGAATTGGGCTGCAATAAACATTCTGGTAGAGATGTCTTTGTTATATTGTGACTTTTGGTCTTCTGGGTATAAACTTAGTAAAGGAATTAGAGGATCGAATGGCAGGTCTATTTTTAGGTCTCTAAGTATTCTCCAAACATCCTTCCAGAAGGAACGTATTAGT
>CAUYPK010106559.1:0-11056 GCA_963574355.1 Loris lydekkerianus
TGCTATGGAGGGCAGTGAAGAATAATAGTTAGATTCTTGGTTAATGAGCCAGTGATATTGGACCTCGACCTGATTTAACTGCCTCTAACCTTTTTTTTTTGGGATACAGGGCCCAAAGGTGAAGGGTAAATAAGGGTAGCATGGGAAGAAGGTAGGGTGAAAAACAATGTAGGTTTGTTTAATTTTTGATAATTACATGAAATAGTAAAACTTAAATTTTTAAAATGATACCTAAAGATTTCAAAAATACTTAATGCCCTTGAAATCCATTATATCATCTGACTTTATTATAATCATGAGAAGAAGGAAATATGGAAGGGTAAAATGCACAATGTGGCAATAAATGTTAACTGCATATTATCCTAAAATACCAGATGATGATGATAGAACTGTATTTTCCACAAAGACTAACCTTCTTGGAACTTTTATAAATATGTTTTTATCACTTTTCTTTAAAATGCATTATAAATTTGGTTATAGTTGGGCACTATGAGTTACCTATATACTCGAGTATAAGCCGAGTTTTTTTGGCACAAAATTTGTGCCGAGTTTGGGTTTTTCGGCACAAATTTTGTGCCGAAAAAACTTGGCTTATACTCGAGTATATACGGTAATCACAAGCTGAATATTACAAATAATAATCTTTGCTATATTACAGCTATTTTAATGAAATAGCTAGTTAAACAAAAATTACTCAGCCTTTTTCATATAGTTTTTATATTGTAATAAAGGTTTTAAATCAGTTTAATAGAAGACTATGA
This sequence comes from Loris lydekkerianus, assembly GCA_963574355.1. Lineage (NCBI taxonomy): Eukaryota > Metazoa > Chordata > Mammalia > Primates > Lorisidae > Loris > Loris lydekkerianus. The sequence continues at coordinate 762 of CAUYPK010106559.1, forward strand.
ATTATTTTGAAGGGATATATGTATTTATGGGTAAATCTATTATATAATTACTGGAGCAAGAAATATATAAGTTGAACTTTGAGCATCTTGATGAAAATTTGTTTTCTAATTGTGCCTGAAAGTGAGGAAGTGCACAAAAATTAAAAAATGACATAGAAAATAAAAACTCACACATACAAACAACTCAGCGATGATGGGCATGAGTCAAAGAGGCAAAGGAGTCAACAAAAAGAGCCCTTGATTGGCCAAACCTAGAATAATTTGAGCAAGAAAATATAATACAGTAGTATTGAAATATGATACCAATGTAAAATAAATGTCCATGAGTTCATACTAATGTGAATAAACACTTGAATATTTAAATAAATAGGGGAAAAGAGACAAATATTCCCTACAGAAGATTTGCAAATAAATTAAATACTTCACTTTCAAGTTGAGCAGAATGCCCCACTCTTTAAATGAGAGCTATGCATAGACTAGTACTTCCATCCAAAGAGCATCACATGGCAAGGGGATGGAAAAGGAGTCTCCACCTTTTACACGTGGCCAACCAGTTCTCCCAGCACCATTTATTACATAGGGATTCTTTTCCATGATGTGTGCTGTTTGCTCTATCAAAGATGAAATGGTGATATGGGACTTGTTTCATCTGTAATTTCTCAATTCTGTTCCATAAATCTATGTCTCTGTTTTTACACTAATAATATGCTGTTTTGTTCACTGTAGACTTGTAATACAATCTGAGTTGTAGTAACATGATGTCTGCAATTTTTTTGGCTAGTAAGAGTTTTTCCAGTTCCATATGAAACAGAACTATTGTTTTTCACAATCTCCAAGGTATGACATTGGCACTTTAAGGGAACTGCATTAAATCTATAGATTGTTTGGGTAGTACAGATATTTTAACAATGTTGATTCTTCCCAGCATAAGCATGATATATTCTTCTATTCATTAACATCAATGTAAAAGGCTGAAACTAGACCCACACCTCTTGCCACTTACAAAGGTTACCTCATAATGGATAACAGATTTGAACATAAGACACCAAACTATGGACCTCTAGAAGAAAGTGTACGAAAATCTCTTAATGATATCAGTCTTGGGAAAGAATTAATGAAGAAGATCTCAAAGGCAATTGCAGCAACAACAAAAATAAATAAATGGGACCTGAGCATGTTAAGAAGGTTCTGCACAGGTTAAGGCACAATAAACAGAACAAAGAGGCAACCTTCAGAATGAGAGAAGGTATTTTCATGATATGAATCTGACAAAAAGCTAACCAGCATCTACAAAGAAACTCATACAAGTCAGCAAAAAAGAGAAAACAACCCTATTAAAATCTGGACAAAAGACATGAACAGAACTTTTTCTCCTGAGGACAGCTGAATGCCTAGGTAACTTATGAAAAATGCTCATTGGCTCTAATTGGTAATTGCTAATTCTAATTGTTAATTGTTAATGGCTCTAATTCCAATTGCTCTAATTGTAAATCAAAACCACTTTGAGACATCATCTAACTTCAGTGAAGAATGGTCCACATCACAAGGCCATTGTGGTTCACATATTTTGGTTCACAAGGCCAATGGCCCACATCTTTTATGTGGCATAAGTGTAGAGTGAAGGGAACTCCTGCACTGTTGGTGGGACTGCATATTAGTACAGCTTTTATGGAAAGAAGTATGGGGAGTCCTCAAAAACTAAAAGTAGACTTTCCATTTGATCTTGCAATCCCATTACTAAGTATCTATCCAAAAGAAAAAAAAAAATGTAATTTTATCATAAAGACATGTGCAGGTGAATGCTTACTGCAGCCCAATTTATGATTTTAAAGATGGAGAAATAATCCAACTGTCCTCCATACAGGAATGGATTAATAAATTGTGGTATGTGTATAACATGGAATACATGTTTTAGCTATAAAAAGATGGATATTTATATAGCCTTTGTTGCAAAATAGATGGATTTGGAGAACACTCTCCTTAGTAAAATATCACAAGAATGGGGGAAAAAGCATCACATGTATGCAGTACTGATTTGAAACTTGTAAATCAACAACATGCTGACCATCAATTAGATTCAAGAAGCAGGGAGATGAGTGAGGTCAGTGGGTTTCTTCCCAGCGGGAACAAGGTGCGGGTGAAGGACACAACTACACTTAGACTTTACCACTTTACCTTATGAATGCGAACAGTGTAACCTAATTGTATGTACCCTCATTAATTGGGAATAAAAAAAGAAAAAGAAAAAAGTTGTCTTCTGGGGGAGAAAACTGAAAAATACTCCTTCAGTCAGGCGATCAAGCATAATGTCAAGGAATAAAAACAAAACTCACGTCTATGCCTTCTACATGGAATGTTCCCTTTAATATAAAAAAGATAAATTAATATATAGATAGAAAAAGAAAGAAAGAAAGAAAGAAAGAAAGAAAGAAAGAAAGAAAGAAAGAAAGAAAGAAAGAAAGAAAGAAAAAGAAGAGGATAGGTAGATGATGATAGTTAAATGGATAGTCAGGTGTCCCTAACTGGTGTCAGGTGTCACCTTTCTTCTTTATATTTCATATCATCCTAAACTTGCCTTGTAAATTGGTTGGTGAGAGCTAAGGATAATGAAGCCAAAATATTAAATAGTTGGCTTTTATATTATTAGGGAGATTAAACATATAAAGGCCATGAAAAGTATTCTTTTGAAAAAGTGAAGCACATGGCTACAAGGTTTTTTAAAAATATATAGTAGATTACTAAGAAAAAGAACATTCTAAAGTGGTAAATTAAATCAATGGATATGGTAAGTAAAATCAACCAAACAATTTCTTCTCTACCACTTTGAAATCTCCAAATCTCTCACAATAAAAATGTTTTTGAAAACGTATGACAAGCTTTTGGCTACACAATTTGAATTTATGAGAATCTAGGTACATCCATTATGTAACCCTTTATTTCTTCCCCATTCCTTCTTAGAGTAGATATATGCAGCCACTTACATTTCTGAAATCTGAAAAAAAAAAAAAAATTAAATACATCTAGCTTTCTAGAAAAGATCATTGGATCAAATTAAGGAAACCACATGGATTTGTATATTTCATTTTTAAATTACAATTTATTTTTACTATTTTGTTTTCTATCACCTTCTTTTCCATGAGAATGAAGGAACATGACCAATAGAATGCTATTTCCTATTGAAGACTAGGACTCGTGAGGATTTACCATTTCTAAGTGAAGACAGTGGTCTGATTCGTGGTTGTCAGTCTTTTTAATGAGATTACTTAAGTTTATTAAATTCAAAAACCCCATTCGAAGGTAAAAATTACTATTACACGCCTGATGGATACTAGGAGAATTAGAGTAAGCCACATGTTCTGAAGTATATAGATTTTTTTGAATATTTTTATTTGTGAACGATTTTATAACTACTGAGAAGAAAATGAGAAGATATAATAAAGTAATACCTTTTTTAAACATATGTCTTTTAAAAAATAACTAACATAAAGCAGGGTCAAACTCTATTCTTTATCGACATGATAATGATAGCAGTAACAACAATGGCAACAATAATACATTAATAATTATAATAAATAGTAATTCTCACCTTACTCTTTACCTGATGCTTTTATGATTATTTCACATATATTAACTAGTTAACTTTCTCAGAAAAACTTACAAGTTAGATATCATTATGATTTTTTTTTTTCACACAACAGAGTAGCTGAGCCACACATGTAGGTAATCCACCAAAGGTCACATATCTAGCTAGCAACAGAGTATGTATCCTTAACTACAGAGCTCTGCTATTGCTGCTAGAAGTCAGTCATATCTAGGAATATTTTATGAGAACAGCAGCCTAGCACTTTAGAAAATAATTTACTCCAGTAGAAAACTAATTCCTCATCATAATACTATTTTGTAGTCAACATTTTTATCTTCCAAGATTAGTTGGTGGCGATAGGTAAACAGTTTTGCCGCAGGGTGCAAAATTAAATCGTTTATTCAGGCAGATAAGACCCTCATGTTTCACGTTTCATTTGCAGGCTTTACATATCATTTTCTAAGCTCCAAATATTACACAGCCAGAATTTTCGAAAATGCTAATGGCCTTTTTAATTAAAATTCAACATCTACCTTCAAATTTTTTCTTTGACCCTAGGGCAATTTTTATTTTTTATTCTTCTATGTCTCATGAAACCATTGTAATTAGTGATAGAGTAGGTTTACAGTTTGTGAAATTCCTTTCAGGGAAAGAAAAGTTATACATGATTTAAAGGATGAAGCTTACATAAAATCGCCTTATTATTACTGTGTGTATAATATGTGCTGAAAAACAATGCCGCCCAACTTGCCTAATTACCTTAAGATGTTGAACACCGTGCTCTGATCATCAGACAGTGCTGCCTGCATTTCCCAGAGTATCTGAGCAATTACGTGTGGAAATTGGCCATGCAAATTGCTTTTGAGTTAGGTAACACACCAAACTATTGTTCCCCTACAATAATTCTCTATTCCTAGTGGTATTCCGCATTTGTCATTCCTCTCTTTTTAATGCTCTGCTGCACTGTCTATTTTGCTTTGTTTTTATATTCCCAGCTGCTATTCAGTTCTTGGCTCTGACAGATGGATTATGAGTGGTATTTGAGGTTAATTAATTCAATGATGAATTTTTAAATAGAGGTACCAAATGAGGGCAGAAAAATGTAAGAAAAAAAAATCAAACTTACTGAGAATAGTCTAGGGAACTGAGTATGTGGTCCCAGTCGAAAAAAGGAGCTGTGCCTGCCAGTGCTGTCCAGAGTTCACCTGGAAAAGTAGATACCTACATTAACTGGTCAACCCATGACTCATCCTACCAACATAGACACCATGGTACTAAGTTACTATAATAACCTGGTACAAAAGTACTACAAATATTGCTATCATTCCTGAACTATTGTTCAGATTTATGCTTAACATTATTTTTATCAAGATTTACAACTCCACATACAAAAGCATGATAGATTATTTTATTTCTAAAAGTCACATATCAAAATGAAAAACCACAAAGCTTCATGTATAACAATGCTGTAATATTTAGGGGTGATTTAAATGAACTCCAGACTCTGCTTTGTAAAAAGACTTTTTTTTTTTATTTTCATTGTACTCTTTTTCTTTTTCAAGTTGAAATCTTCTTTAACATGTTATATTCTCCTCTGTGGATCTTAGACCAAGACTGTTGCTCTGTAGTCCAAACTTTTCACTTTTTAATTTATATTTCATATTAAATGTAGTCTAAGTTAGGCTTTGTAAGTTAGGCTTGCTTTTTTTGTGTGATAACATCATCAGTCCTATAAGGCAAATGAAAATGCCAAATCTCTGCAACTACTGGCATCCTTGTAAGCATTGTAATATGTTTCTATAACATGGTACTTACTCTTCTGCAGTTTATTCTTGTTTGAAAAAGCATAACGTGTTTATTAGTTTTATGGAAAAAATTATTTTATTTAGAATATTTTTCTTCAGTAAAGGAGATTTAACAGATTACTTATTATGTTCTTTTCCTGTGCATTCAGCATAACTAGTATAGTTCAAGAGAGGACGGTCATTTCGAATCCTGAGTGAATAAGTAGAACTGTACTATACTGCCTCACTAAACACACAGAAAACTGGACAAATTTTACACAACAACCCTTTTCAGAAAGTGGACAATTTATATTATTTTTTAACAGTTCAGTATGCCAGGGGTTTAAAACCTAGGTGTCTATAGAATAAGATATGGACTATTGAGAAGTAAAGTAAGCAAAATTGTAGAACTGTGATAAATTAAAATATTGTATCTATTTATAAAATTGCAAGACTAAAAGTCTACACATTGAACTCAGTATATAGGTAGCCTGTCTGCGACACCTAATCTAAATGCTCTTAGAAAATAAACTGTAGAAAAGGCAGAAAGGAGAATATTTCAGTAGTTGAGGCAAAAGATAATGCTGGTATAATAAGTTAGTGATGAAAAGGAGTAGAATTCAGGCATATTTAGAAGTTTGGGAGATTCTAGGAAGGGCTAGAAAATACATACATGAGTGCAACAGAATTTAACTTGATCAACTGGGTGGTTGATAGTGGCATTAGAAAAATAGAAATGTAGATAGATAAATAATGCAAAAATAGATTTTGGAGGCTATGTCAAAAGGCACAGTCTGAAGTTATTACATTTGAGATAATGATGAGTTGAAAAGCCTAAAAATTAGAGGAAAGGTCAGTGCTATATATGGTATTTAACCCTTGAAAGCAGATGAGGTCTTCTGAGAAAGACCAAAGGTGACAAGGACAGACCATGAGATGGAGGGCCCAGACACTGACAGAAAAGGAAGATGTGGCATATTTGTCAGTTTTTAAAGGAGCATCTAGAAGCTAGAGAAAACACTCAAAAATGTAGACTTACTGAAGTTAGAAGAAAGGAAGCATTTCAATGAGGAGGGAAATATTAATTCCAATGAAAACTTTGAGTGTTATAGCAAAATAAAAACAGAGAAGTAGCCAATTGATTTGGGAAAATAATAGTCTTCATTAGCTTTCAAAATAGTTTTAGTGAAAAGGAGAAAAGAAAAGTCAGACTGACATTTCTTAAAAAGTGGATACGGAGTGTTGATAGCATTAGACACCTTTTTAGAATCTGGCTTGTAAGAAAATAGTTGAATGGAGAAGAAGCCGGAAGGTTCTTGTACTCGAGGAGCAGGGATTTTTATTTGTTTTTATTTATTTTTAATATAAGTGAGAATAGAATAAACTTTCGTGATGATAAGAATATAATATGTGATCTGTTTGATATATGCACAGAAAAAAAAAGGACTATTAGCCACATGGTGAAAGGGAATAAAGAGGAAACACATGTAGAAGAGTTATGTTTTTAGAATAGCTGAGTTATTTCTGCTTCTCTAACAGGATGGAGGAGAGAAACATCCATCTGAGGTGAACAGATTCAATTACATACATGGATTTGGTGGTGTGAGTCACTGATTAAATTGCTACTATTATAGTAGAGAGGTGAAAAGACAAGTTGATGATAAGAGATAAGCACATAAGAGAAGAGGAAACTTTCTTATTCTTAAGATGTGTAGGGAATGGAGCTGATATGGAATTGCTATAGGAAAGTTATAATGTGTTCTTTGTAGTTTTGTGGTCATAAATTGAAGGTATGATCTGCCAATGTGGCTGTAAGATTTCCTACAGAAATCTAAGCAGCCCTATTCACAAGAAGAATAGTTAGATTATTGAAAGTCCTGGGTTGGTGTCACGTGAAACAAATTGAGGAGGAGATGGACAAAAGGTTAAAAGTTTGATTGTAGATGTAGGATTTTGGGAAAATCAGGCATGTTGCCTGTAACTCTGTTTCTCATTTATAAAAAGATTTGCTCATGATTATTTCAGGCAACCTTAATATTTTATGAATTCTCTGGGCTTTTTTACAACAAGCTAAATTTTAGTTACTGCCTAGAAATAGAATATCTTACCTAAACCATTAGATATTGTTAGCCTGTATGATGCTTCTGTTTGCAATGAAAAAATTGTAATAGAGATATGGAACTGAGTTGAATAGAAAGGTTAAAATATGAAGTTTGGAAGTGATCTAAAATAATTTGCTTTGCTTTTGTCCCAAAACTACAGATGTTGGCAGGGATGTGGAGAGAAAGGAACACTCCTATACTGCTGGTGGGATTGCAAACTATTATAGACTTTCTGGAGAGATTTAGGGAGAATCCTCAAAGATCTAAAAGTAGACTTTCCATTTGATCCTGCAATCCCATTCCTATATATTTACCCAGAAGAACAAAAATCATTTTTGTACAAAGACATTTGCACCAGAATATTTATTGCAGCTCAATTTGTAACTGCCAACTCGTGGAAGCAACCCAAATGCCCATCAACCCATTAATGGATCAACAAACTGTGGTATATGTATACTATGGAGTACTCTTCACCCATTAATAAAGTTGGAGACTTTACATCTTTTACATTTACTTGGATGGAGCTGAAACACATTTTTCTTAGCAAAGTATGGCAGGAATGGAAAAATAACTATCCAATGTACTCAATACTAATATGAAGCCAATATTTAAACAATTACATGCTCATATGAACAATAGTACACAAATATAGTCCAGTACAGGGACAGAAGGAGACGGGAGAGGGTGGGGGAAGGGGGCAGCGAGGAGGGGGAAGGATGATTGTCAAGAGACAGGGTATGTAGTAGGATCTTACCCAACATGCACATTGTGAGGGCATGTCCCCTGGGTGAGGGGCTCTTCTACAACTGGAACTTTACCCTGGAAGTGAGAATAATATAATCTAAAAATTTGTGCCCTCATAATAATTTGAGATAAATAAAAAAGTTAAATTAAATTTAACAAAGAATGCATAAAAAGAAGACAGTAATGGTAATTGGACTACTGACTTAAAGCAGGAGCTCTGATGCTAACCAGAGTACTGACTCAAATTCAGATATCCATGCTTCCATATGCAGGGAACAAGGGTTCCTGGCCTCCTACAGATTGACTGAAAAGTCACTAGCATGAGGCATATTAATTAGTAGGAGAAAACACACATGAATTCATTTAACATATATACATGAGAACTTTTAGAACGAGGACCTAATGATACAGGGGAAATTGTCCATTTTTATACTTGGCTTAATAAGTATGGGCAGCTGTGTAGAAAAACGATTGGACAAAAAAGGGCTGTGATCTAACATGAACAGGCTGAGTGGAGAAACTCACAGTTTTTGTCCTGATTCTTCTTGACCTATCTAAGCATGCATTCTTTTCTTCTGGGTGTGAGAAGAGAGAGCCTTTTCTGGAATTGGGGTCTTATAACCTATAGTCAAACAAGGTAGTTCAGATAAAACATAATGTTAGGTTTTATGGTTGGTTTGGTGGGAAAGGGATTCTAGCTTTTATGACCTGCCTTGGGGAAGAGGAAATCTAGTTTCTGTGGCTAGTCTCAGGGAAGAGTGGTACTAAGAGTCAGGGGACAGGAGAGGGTCAGAGCATAACTTTGGCTTCTCAGGCCTTCATTTTGGGGTGCTGTTTTCCAAGCCCCACCATTCTGTAGTATGAAATATTCCCCTGAAATTCAGAAATTGGGATGGTGGATAATTTTATGAGCCATGTAATTAAGCAATAACCCAGAAAAGGAAGATTGAAAAGTCTAAATGCAGCCATTTTGACAGATACACCTTCACCACCCCGAAGGAGGAAATCGGCCCATGAGCTCCACCCCCAATTCCAAAGATGGATGAATTACTAAACTGATGTCTGAGAAACTGTTTCCACTCACCTTTATGTGACAGCCATTTATAATTAAGCTTGATGGCCTGATGACAAGACAATACTGGTCACTTGTGGCTATTTCTCAATAGGATTTTGAAAATTTAAAAACATTACCATTGCCCCATAAGGAGTCCCCCACTTCTTGAGAGAGGACCCCTACTCTATCTATGGAGCAGGATCTATTGTCTGTCTTCATCTCAACAAATGTTTCTGTCACTAGTTGGCTCACACTTGAATTCTTTCTTGTGTGAAGCAAAGAACCCACTTGGTGAGTTTGGGGCTTTCCTCTCTTTGTTGGGACACCCTCTGTATCATTTGAAACAGTTTTCCAGTCTTGCAAATAGGCCAGTCCAGTTTAAACAGTTTTTATTTTGGGCAGTGATGTTTTTAAATGGGCTTTTATCAAAGTTCAGGTCTGTATATGATTTAAGAAATCAGATATCTAGTAAGAGGTATTAATCATGGAAACACAGTAAAAACAAAGATTAAAGATACAGGAGAAGACTTTCTGATGTTTAGCTTGAAGCATCTTTAGATGACATAAGAACATGTAGTGTAATATGAACTTTTTTTTTTTCTGGTTTTTAGTGTGTATTAAGTATTCCAGCAAAATCTATCTTTCTTTCTTTCTTTCTTTCTTTCTTTCTTTCTTTCTTTCTTTCTTTCTTTCTTTCTTTTTTTCTTTATTTTTTTATTGTGTAGAATGTGCAGGGAAAGAAGGCGGGGGAAGAGATGCGTGACAGGGTCAGGCCAGTGGCATGGTACCACATTGGCTATATCTAGGTAGAGGCAGTTTCAGGCAAGGCCTTGCTGAGTCGTTGCTACGCAGAAGTAGCTCGATGGATCTACTTCTAGTCAGGCTCGGGAAGTTGCACTAGGCCTCAGGCACATGGCAGGGCCCCAAAATTCCCTCTTTTGTTTTTTGTATGGCAGAAAAACATAGCCCCTGTCTTAGGTTGCCTGCTCTTGCAGTTTCAGTCTTACCCGTCATGGGGATACAAACAT
>CAUYPK010106562.1:2500-14851 GCA_963574355.1 Loris lydekkerianus
TCTTCCCATATCCCTCTTTTGAAGGATGTTAAGTTTGTTCACAGTGGTTTGAGAATTATACTTTCATGCAGGTAAATCAATCTGATCAATCAATGTGTTTTTACAAAGTAATAGTGTGAGGAAGGAGTTGATGGATTGCTTTTTAAAAACTTATAGCCAGTGATGTTAACTTTAGAAAGTTGACCCCATGTTTGACATGTGGTACCAAGTTACTTTACAACTAAGTAAAATGTAATTTTCTATAACACTAGGTATCAGCCTTTACCAGGTCACAACCTTAAGGGAATTTCTATTCATCTCATATATTTAAGTGGCCAAAATTGTTGGATTTTTATGAAGTCTGTTGTTCTGATCTCTTCTAAGATTGGAGGTGCTGGCGCACCGCTCTCCCCTGCTTCCCTCCTTTTTAAATCAGAACTTCTTGGTGCAGAAAAATTAATAAATGATGATTTTCATCCTCATCAATGAAGGAAGCAAGTGGTTTGGTCTTCTTTTCTCTTGTGAATTTGTTAAAAACAAGTGAGGATTATTTAAAATTATAATGCTTAAATAGTTCAAATGTACAATTACATTTTCCTTAAGGTTTATCACTTGAAGGGAGCAAAACTGATTTTTTTTTTTTTTTCTGGACTGTATTTGTATATAGTTTCTTAATAAAAACTACATGTAGAACATGAGAAGAACTTAAATTAGGAATGTGGTTCACATGTTCATCTCTCCTTTCCTTCTTTTTTAACTTTTTCTCCCCTTCCCTTCCCTTCCCACTTTCCTTTCCTATTTTCTTTCTCTTTTTTTCACTTCTTTCCTCCCTTCCTCCACTCTCTTCTTTTCCCCTCCTTCCTTCCCTTCCTCCCTTTCCGCATTAGATGTATATAAAGGTATAGATTTAAATAAAATTTTGTACCTGAATGTTATCTTTGTATTAATTATAAAGTTGGGATAGCTATGAAATATTTTGAGGTTGATTGTAAAACATGAAAATAAGTATGTATTTTTTATCCTTTCTAACAATGTGCTATTATTGACTTTATTATTATTTGTAATTATTATTATTATTATTAATGATCTACTCCACCGTGACACCAGTAATGTAAGGCTGTTGTGAAAGATGTTCACATTTTGTGTTCATCTAGGAAACGATTATCCCTAGAAGGTCCCTAGTGTGGAGGTAAAGAACACAGGCTTTGAAGTAGAGCTCTGTGCTCAAGTCCTGGTTAAAACTGTCAACTTGGCAATAATATGACATCCTTGCCCTTCAGTTTTCTCATCTTTAAATATTGGGCTAGTAGCACCTCTGAAAATAACAGAGTTTTGTTATGGGAACTATCAAACTGTTACAACCATGTAGATAGATAGATAGGCAGGAGATGTGTTGTAAATGCTGTGTCGCCTCCATTAGGGTGTCATTAGATTATAGGCAACTTGTAGCAAGAAGGTAATTTGAGGCATGGGTAGAGAGTAATGCAGTAATCCAGGGTTAGTGGAAGCCATGATGTCACATTCTGGTGCTCCATTCGATTTGCTTAACTGGGTTATTCAATTAAGTGATCCTTTCAGAGGTCATGTTTGGAAGTTGCACAGATCAGAAAGCAAGGCAGGCGGTATGGACGGTGGGTCTGGAGGGGCCTGAAAGGAATAGAAGAATCATGATTAACTGCATTGCAAGTTCAGTGAGCATGTGATTGGGCCTATGTTACTTACAAGGAGATCTTCAGTCTCCGTCACAAAGACTGGTATGTGGACACGTGTTGCATGAGAGAGTGATCACACCGTAACAGTGTTTCTCAACCTTCCTAATGCCGCAGCCATTTAATACAGTTCCTCATGTTGTGGTGACCCTCACCCGTAAAATTATTTTTGCTGCTACTTCATAACTGTAATTTTGCTACTGTTATGAATCGTCATGTAAATATCTGATATGCAGGATGTGTTTTCATTATTACAAATGAGTCGCGACCCACAGGTTGAGAATCGTTGGAAGAAAACAATTCTAGGAAACATATATGAAAGGGGGCAGGATGGTTTTGCAGTTACAATCTTATACATTTAAATAAAATCACTATAAATTGTTCCTTAACACATTTCTAGTGAAGTTAGCATTTATCAAAAAGTAACTTTTTTTTGGTATTTGTTCATTTTTCATTCAGCAATCTTTTTTTTTTTTAATTTTTATTAAATCATAGCAGTGTACATTAATGCGATCATGGGGCACCATACACTGGTTTTATAGACCATTTGACATATTTTCATCACACTGGTTAACATAAACTTCCTGGCATTTTCTTAGTTAATGTGTTAAGACATTTATATTCTACATTTATTAAGTTTCACATGTACCCTTGTAAGATGCACCGCAGGTGTAATCCCACCGATCACCCTCCCTCTGCCCATCACCCCCCTTCCTCTCCTCCTATTCTTAGGTTGTAACTGGGTTATAGCTTTCATGTGAAAGCCCTAAATTAGTTTCATCGTAGGGCTGAGTACATTGGATACTTTTTCCTCCATTCTTGAGATACTTTACTAAGAAGAATATATTCCTGCCATGCGGGAAGCACTATTCCCATTGCTAATAATTTAGAGACAAATTTTAAATAAAAGACATAAAACATTGTTGTATTTTCAAGACATAGTAATGAGAAGCTTTTGAATAAAATTGATGTAGCTGAAGGCTATACCTACCTAAGAGTTTTATTTAAAAAACTGAACGATCATATTTATTCAGAAGTGGCCATGGGCCTCACAATTTTGTTTTTCCTTTACATTTTATTAGCAATGATGAATACACAGGAAGATTTCCATTCCTTCTTTGACACACCCTCTCAATAGATATAGTTCTATGCTTATATTTGAGAATTGCCATGGACAGTTGTGAGTTTTAGTAGTAATAATGGGACAGTCTTAGGGAAAATATATGCAGGAAATTACTATTATGTTAAGGGGTGGGGGGAAGATGTGGTTCTTCTTGGTCAACCTTAGCAGAAATAGTCTGTTTAAATCTGGAACTAATAATAAAATGCCTTTCTGTGTTTTCTATTGTTTACAGATGAGGTAGAAGGCTGGACATGACCTGTGTCATGAATTAAGTGCTAATCTATAGAAAATTTTGGAGATGAATAGTGTTATATTCTTCAAATAAATATTGTTCTTTTTTACTGTAACTAAAAAATATCCCAGTCAAAACAAGTGGACAGTTTAAAGGTTATTTATCTACCTGCCTCATGAGATTTCAATTAGATACTCTATGTATCTTTTAGAAAAGTATTTGGCCTATAGTATCTGACCAAGAATGACATTCCCCTTGTCCTTGAGAAAGAGTCAGAATTTTAACTGTGTCTCTACTCAAGGAACTAGAAGCATTATGCAAATCAAAGCTTTCGGGATAATTTTTCCTTTGAATTGAAATTTATTCATTTGTTCTTAAATTTTTTTAAGTTGTTGTTTGTTTCAAACATGTAAAGATTTGGTATTTCAGTTCATATTATCTTTACTAGGATTCAAATTGATGAAAAAAAATTAATGATGAACCTACAAAAGATTCCAGTAAAAGATGTGTGCTGAGTCCAGCGTATTCTCCAGACATAACTTAGAGACAAAAAGTGATAATATTAAAATTTTCTTTTGTTACCTTTGAATTTTTTACACTGAACTTAAGTCCTTTGGATCCAAATCAACACAGAATCTACATCCTTCAGATTACATCCACAGAGGCCATATTGTTCCCCACTTTAAAGATAGTTTTCAAATTTACGCAATGAGTGAATTTGTGAAAATATTATAGGTAGTCTCTTTTTTTTGCTATTAATTTAGAATCAGATTTTCAAGGGTCTTTAATATTTCCTTTCTTAAAAGTATTTTCTTTCACTGTGATCCTTGTTATCCTAAGAACCTTCATAGGCTTGGAAAAATTGCTCATGACAAATAGTTTAGCTTTTAATCCCCTCAGAGCATCCACTTCTTGCCCAAATTGAATATTACGTTTGGCTTCAAATACCCAAAGTCCTTGACTGCCTTGTGTGGAAATAGACTAGCTTATGATTTCTTTTCTCTATAGTGTAAAGGTGCAGATGGTCCAGTGAATAACTTTAAAGTTAGAATGTAGACAAGAGTTTGTATTTTTCCATTGCATAAAAATATTATTCTCTAACACAATTCATATATGAAACACACATGGACTTTCAGTGTTCTGGAAATCATGGCAATGGTTTCAAAGAGTAAGTAGACTAATCCCCACAGGAAAGATACTTACTTATCATGGAAGAATTTTAGGAGGTAAGTTCGTAATCACAGCAGTGATATTACCAATGGTTAATAGCCAATTATTGTAACTAATTATTAAACCTTCCAAATAAAGTCACAGCTCGTGTAAAATTAACACAAACGATTTAAAAATAAGGTATATGTTTTTTAATAGTACAGGCTTTATCTGTACCATAATATACTTTTTAAACTTGATGTACAATCTTGAAATTTGTAAGGCTGAAGGAAAGAGCTGGGCAAAGATCAGTGATTTTGCCATAAATGTCAATACGTTTTTGAAAGGATAGTGAGCTAAAGGATATTAAATGTTTAAAAAGCTCCATAGAATTCTGCAGCAACTCATTTTTAGAACCCATAGAATCAACATAATTGAAATCAATTGCAGAGCAAATTTTCTAGAGTATTCCTTTTTCTTTTAAATAACACAAAATTTAGTTCTTGACATCATTTACAGGAACACTAAATTACCTGCAAAAATTTTGTTTTTACATTGTTTTCCCTTGATTATAGCAAAAGACATTTCTTTTATGGCAGCAAATGATTCATAAGATATTATCAATGATTAAATATAAAGTATTACATAAATAAAATTATATAGTGAACAGGTAATCTATTAAGCAAGGTATGCTTATAAATTGAAAACCTGCTATCCTTTTCATAAGGAAAAATGTAATAATAAAATGCCTTTCTGTATTTAGACTCCATTTTATTTGTGTAATTAAATATGAAGGAAAGTCATGCCTCATTTTTTTTCTTTTAAATGGTAATAAAGAGGGGATGCCTGTGGCTCAGTGGGTAGGCACTGGCTCCATGCCTGTAGTCCCAGCTACTCAGGAGGCTGAGGCAAGAGAATCACCTAAACCCAGGAGTTGGAGGTTGCTGTGAGCTGTGACGTCACAGCACTCTACTGAGGGTGACAGAGTGAGACTCTGCCTCTAAAAAAAAAAAAAAAAAAGATGATAAAGAGAAATAAAGTTAGACATACAATAAAGTTTAAGAGGCCTTAGAAAGATGTTTCAAGAAACCATGAAAATACTTCCCTAAGTACTGATACTCACTGTCAAGTAAGGAAGCAATCTTTCTTTGGTGTTGGTTAGTATTTCTCCTATACCTAGGTGTAAGACATTCTAAAGAAACATTCATATGGTACCATTAGATGTCAGTTTTTAAAAATAAAATTATCAATGAACTTCATCATTTATAAAGAATAGGATCATAATTTGCACTTATTACTTACGAAAATAATTCTAGGCAAATAAGATGGTTCATCATTAAAGAATATTATTTCTCCACTATCTCATGAAAAATACTATATAACATAACCTAATTTTAACTGTACTTAAAATAAGGAACATAGCATTTCCTTCATTATAGATTTGTTTTTATAATGGATGTGTTAATGGCCCAGGAATGTGTGTTAAGAAAGGTTTTGTGGGATTAATAGATAACTAACCATATAGATTTTTAGTGTGTCATTATTTAATCATTGCCCTTCACATTCCTTTTATTTTGGCTTGCACAACATTCTAGCAGTTGGAGTTGAGTTTGCTAAAAAGGATGTCTTACCATAGTCTAAATATCCTCATTAGTATAAGACAAAAACCTACAGGTGACTGTAATGTTCATAGCTCTGTAAGGTTTCAAAATGATCTTTATTGTGTTATAAGAATTATGATGTTATGTAGAATGAAAGCTCCATAAAAAATCTGGATTTTTTGATTTGTAGTATCAGTTTCATTTATTAATGGTAGTTATAGTGATATATGCTTCTGTGATAACCCACATATAATATCCATCCTAAGAATGACATGACCAAAGGCATTTGTAATTATATTTACTTCTGAAAGATTATGGTTTATAGTTAAAACAAAAGAGGCATCCTGTCATTTTCTAAACCCGTTAAATGTGACAGAATCTATTTTTCTGCCAACTTGTGAGGACCAGGCAGAGAGCAAATTTGCTGTGGTCAGCTAAGTGTAACCACTGAGCAGGAAAGTGAATTTAATAATGCATTATTGTTCTTCACTGAAGGTGAACTGTTACAGTGCCTTTGTTATAGCAGACTTTGCCTCTGCTTAGGTTTCCAGATGCTGTGTAGATTACCTGATTAAAATCTCTAATGCGTGATAAAAGGAGCCAGGTATACTTTTATATTAACAGAAATGCATCCATTTCAGGGCCGTAATATTGAATCTAAGTTGTAATATTCACCAATTATATTACCTTATGAGTTTGTATTATAAATAAACATGTTCTACCCTATGGAATAAATGACATGGAAGCATATTCATAAAGTTTATTTTATACCAATGATGAATCATATTATTGATGCTAAAAAGTATTTTTAATAGGTTAGGATGCAATTAAGAGTATGATCTTTTAAATTGTGTTTATTTTGACAATTATTTTAAAACAAATTAAAAACATAGAAGGTAACCTTTAAAAGAGAATCAATTCTTTCATGACTACTTTCCTTTTACTGCCCCTTTTCTCCATTCCACCTTCTTTCGAAACTTTCTCTTATAAATATATTGATTAACTAGAGTACTTTCATAAAAGTTTTAGCTCTCATTGAGTTGAAAAATGACAGTAAGGAAATAAAACTTGGTGTAATCTTACTTTCTATTTTTACCAAATTTAACTCACCAAAAATAAGATAGGTGTAAAATAATATTTTAGGAATGTTAGACAGAAATACGAAATTTAGGAAAGCAAAAACCCTGGGGGAATTTATTACATATTTATTAATGTGTTGCACTGTTTTTAAATATCAACTGGGATTCCTACTATTAAGATTTTTCATTCTATGAATATATTCCCTATTGTAGGCTTCTGTTGTTTTTAGTATTATAGACTCGTGGGTTAGAATCAAACAGTTAATATTAAAGTTATTTTGGAGCAATTTCGTTGCTAGAAAGTCTTTTAAAGGAAGTATTTCTTGTAATTCACAACTGAAAGGGTGCCCACAACCTAGTCTCTGGCTGTCACTGCTGAACTTTATGGCACAGACACAAAGAAAAGCATTTTTCTGAATATCAAGTGCACCCATCATTGAATATCACTATGGGCCACAGAACATGCAAGTTCAAGAGACAGAAGCAAAGCAGAAGTTGACAAAAAATGATAGCAGCTAGACTCTGTGTGAGAGTGTTTTCATAGAACAGTGAATGAGAAAATGATTTCCACTCTTTCTTGTCTCTTCACAGAGACGTCTGCACATGGCAGAACCTTAGCAATGTCAGCTCAATTTTCATTTTGAATATTTATATATTAAACATTTTAATTCTAATTCAAAAGATTGAAAAATAAAATATTAGCAGCTGTCCAATATTGAGGAATGCAACATGAATTATAGTATGATGATTAAACACAAGCATCAAACAACTGCCTATGATAACCTAGGCTCTTCCATTATCCCATTGACAATATTAGTTTCTCCTTTTTAAAGGATGGAAAAGATTGAACAAAGTTGAAATGAAACAAATACATGTTTTAAGCTGACTTTGAATCTTGTGTTTATTATTTTTTAAGTGGAAACTACAGCTCCATAGATAAGGTAGGCGCTAAAGATTTACAACTGGATTCATTCTTAAAGTGTATGTGTGTATATTAAACTAAATGTACAGTATGGCTTGCACCTCCTGAAAATATCCAAAAACTTTGGTAGTTGTTGTTCAGTGGTCCTGGAGAAATCATGTAAAAGTTCGAATGTTCTGTAACTGTCAGTTTCTTAAAACTTAAGGTTCCATTTTTTGCTACAGACCTAGTGTTAAATTAGGTAGCCATGTAATCCCAGTTCTTCTGGACCCATCTTTTGTTTGTTTTTAAGCCCCATGTTTCAACTTTTATTTTTTCTTTTTATTTTTTTAATGGCTTTTTATTATTATTATTATTGGGGATTCATTGAGAGTGCAAGAAACCAGGTTACACTGTTTGCATTTGTTAGCTAAAGTCCCTCTTATAATTGTGTCTTGCCCCCAAAAGGTGTGTCACACACCGAGACCCCACCCCCCTCCCTCCTTCCCTCTCTCTGCTCTCCCCTTCCCCCAACTTCCACTGTGTACCGGGTCATTAATTGTCCTCATACCAAAACTGAGTACATAGGATTCGTGCTTCTCTGGACCCATCTTTAAGAGTAACTTCTCTTTTGTTAGATCTTCAGAACACATACTCACTCGCTTTGCCCAGTAGGGTCTTCCTTACCCACTGTTAAGTTTATAGTCTGGTTTGTGGCCTTCATTATGTTGTCTTATATACTAATATCAGAGAACTAATGGCTTCTCTAGTCAGGAATGTGTTAACTCTATACCATTCAAGCTAAACCACATGTTCTGTGGTCCCTTCAAATGGGGGAGATGTGCCATTCTAAAGCATCTGACTTACTATAGAAATGACATGACTTGGTAAACAGAATGCCAGAGCTTAACTTCAAGATCACATTCTTTTAACAGTGCTGTGCATAATCCTTCTTGCTCAGAATTCTTATGTGATTAGAGAAGACCTTCCAAAGTTCATTTTTCCACTCGAGCTTCTACAAACACTACAAATAAAATTACTTCTACATGAAGGATATATTTGGGAAAGGGAAGGAAACAAAACACCACAATCAAAAACATACATTATAGAACTGTATTCATGCATTGCCTTTGTGATAAAATGATGAAATTTAAGATGGCATCAAACATTTCCTCCTCTGATATAAATAATTAGTTTTTCAACCGTAGTGTTATTTCAAGCCCTTCCATTCTATAGCCTTCAGAAATAATCAATGTAGATGATCTAAAAGAGCAGGGACTCTGGGTGGAGCATCTAGCCTTAAAGGTCATGAAACAATAGCACAATGTGAGGTGCAGTTTGTGAGTGATTATGTTTCCAGAGCTGGAGAAGTGGGAAAAGGTTCCTTGAAATTTCTGAAGCTGGCATTTCTGATGCATAAAATGAGTTGTATGTGGGGGGATTTTATGGCAACTCATAGGGGAAACATCAGCATAGGTTATATATCTATGGTTTCAGCAGAAAAAACTTTGTGGAAAAAGATAATGTCATATCCATATGTAAGTGTATATATGATATTTTTACATTTTTATGTATCTTTAGTAAAGAGCAAACACTTATTGAGAAACTATTCTGGATCAGGGGAGATAATTTTCACAGGTTAGATAATTGGAAACAACAAGCTGCTGAGGGCACCTCGCGGATCACAGTTTCTATTGACAAAAACAAACAACAAAATGAAAGTTTAATGTAATAAATCTAACCACCACAGTATGACGACACTAAGAAAGGAAGGATTAAGTATGAAGGAACCAGTGAAAACTTTATTTAATCTCTCTGTGTACCTCGCTACTGTGGTAACATAGACATTCTTGAAATTTCTTTCCTTTTCTCCCTTCTCTTATTTTCCTTTCTTTATTTCCAAGGAATATGCATTGAAGCCTGAGGACCAGGCACTGTTCTAGATAGCAGCTGCTGGGGAAATAGTGCTCAAGGTGCTAAACAAATACCTTACACTCATGAAATTTATTTTCTTATCAAGGATCAACAATAATCAAGTAAACAGTGGACAGGGATGCCAAGATATGGACTAACATTGGTGGTGTTTTGTGTATGACCTATAGGAGACTGGGTCATGTGATGGGAGGAAGGGAAGGGCATCACAAATAGGAAGGCACCAGTAGACTTCTGTGAGCTGGCATCTGAACTAAGGTCTGAATGACAAGACAGAGGCAGCCAGGACAAACTCTGTAGGAGGTGGATTAGAGAAATATTTTAACCAAAGATACCGGGAAGAACAAAGCCCTCAAACAAGGTGAACCTGACATGGAACTTCTTGGTTGGAGCATAACGAATAAGACAGACAACATGGTTAGATGGCAGAGATGTAGTGAGTGACCAGGTCATTGCATTCCCTGATCAGAGCATTTTCCAAGTATTGAGGATTTTAGCCAGGGGAACGGTATGATTCCAGTTGATGTTTGTGTAACAAGCACGTAACAGGGTGGGGAGCTGGAATTAAAGAAGAAACTAGTGAAGAGGTTATTAAAGATTCATAAATAGTGGTGGTTTTGACTAAGGTGTTGGCAATTAACATGGTGAGAAATGGATTGCCTGGATTTTCTTACGGATTTTATAAGGGGAAAAAGAATGATAAAGAAAAATCAGGGTGGCTCGCACATTGAGGTGTGAGTGATTTGTGAAGTCCACCCTTGTTGCCATTTTTAGCCCACCATTTAGTTTAGTGCCCTCACAGACTAAACAGTCTACGTGTTTGTTGAATGAATGTATGCCATGATGTTTAAACTTCATCTGAGGAATGAGGCTTGGCACATCATTACCCTAACTGTAGAATACTTAGATTCATAGCATTGGGCAGAAGATGTGATCAAGGCACAGAAAAAAATAACGATTATTAGTTGAGTCTCTTTCTTCTCCTATTATGACTTGTTGGCTTGGCGTGCACTTCCTTTAGGTCTGCAGTCTTCTGAGTATTTCCATGAAGCCCTAGGGTTTTGGGAAAAGAG
Source organism: Loris lydekkerianus (assembly GCA_963574355.1). NCBI lineage: Eukaryota > Metazoa > Chordata > Mammalia > Primates > Lorisidae > Loris > Loris lydekkerianus. The sequence continues at coordinate 13,279 of CAUYPK010106562.1, forward strand.
GACATCTTAGTAAGTTTCACTAGCAGTGAGATTGCAGCAGTCCATAACTGGTACTTTAAACAAAAAGTAGCTCTAAATAGAACTTAAGGGGTAACACTACACTTGAGAAAGCTTTCTCCTACTAGGGGTATTTGAAAGCATTAACAAGTTGTGTGTATTTTAATGTGCATTTTAGATACTTTGAATCTTGATGTTTCTGAACACATTTATAAAAAAAAATGCAGTTATTTAAATTGGACCCTTACTCATTCTATTTTCTTATTTTAAGAGACAAATTTAACTAGATCTATATATGTTAAATTTTTAACCAGAGTAAAGTTTAAAAGGATAAAATCAATACATTCTTCTTAATCATTTATTATCAAAATGAAATGAAAATAAATAAGCTCAAATAAAACAAATATGGGCATTAGTCATTCAGAGAAAGTAATACATTTAAAACTTTAATTACTATGTTTAACTCTTTTCTGCTTCAATAATGGATCAAAATTTTCACTTATTATTGTTCAAAGAAACTATACAACAAATTAAAATGTTTGTACTTAAGTTTGTGTTTCTTTTGGGTTAGTCATCTTGGAAGATAATGTTAAGCCATTGTTAAAAACATTTTTTAAAGTAACCTTCAGAATATTTATATTTTCAGTTGTCATAAAAATTCCCTTAAGTTTTATGTATTTTGGAAAATTATCAAAAATATATAAAGTCAAGATTAGTAAATAAAGTATTTGTGTGAACAAATTACTACTAATATTTTTATGGGAAATATGATCAGCATCAAAGCAGTGTCTTGGGGAAAAAATTACTCACCTGACTACTGTTCTGACTGACTCCTATTGTTACCTTTTATAATATAGAATCTCTGAAGGAATTTATCATGTTTCTAAAATAAAACATATTTACTGTGGGTTACTTTCTGAGATTTGCTAAGTCTGCCTTATTATTTCATGATCAAAATTTGTGATGATCATAAGTTATCACTTACTTTTGAGTATTTGCTTAATAAAAATATCCCAAATTTTATTTATTTTTATTTATTTATTTATTTATTTATTTATTTATTTATTTATTTATTTTTATTATTAAATCATAGCTGTGTACATTAATGCGATCGTGGGGCACCATACACTGGTTTTATAGACCGTTTGACACATTTTCATCACACTGGTTAACATAGCCTTCCTGGTATTTTCTTAGTTATTGTGTTAAGACATTTACATTCTACATTTACTAACTTTCACATGTACCCTTGCAAGATACACCGCAGGTGTAATCCCACCAATCACCCTCTCTCCACCCTCTTCCCCCTCCCTCCCCTCCCTTTCCCCCTTCCCCCTATTCTTAGGTTATAACTGGGTTATAGCTTTCATGTGAAAGCCATAAATTAGTTTCGTAGTAGGGCTGAATACATTGGATACTTTTTCTTCCACTCTTGAGATACTTTACTAAAAAGAATATGTTCCAGCTCCATCCATGTAAACATGAAAGAGGTAAAGTCTCCATCTTTCTTTAAGGCTGCATAATATTCCATGGTGACAATCTTAATGATACATTACTTGGAAATGCCTTTTTTTTT
>CAUYPK010106564.1:0-60735 GCA_963574355.1 Loris lydekkerianus
CCAATGAAAATAATATTGTCCACATATCATTTGGAGCATCTGCCTGAGAACCACTGCCCAGGGTTATTCGATGTCTTCAGGCCTCACGGGATGAGGTAACGGGATGATGGATTTCTTCTCTGTGTCCCTGGAAAGTGCCTTGGGAACTGCGGTGGCGAGATGACCACGCTCCAGGCCTTCACCTGCGACGACCTGTTCCGCTTCAACAACATTAACTTGGATCCACTTACAACTTATGGGATTCCCTTTTACTTACAGTACCTCGCCCTTTTCCTACTATCTATGAAGTTATTTATGGACTCAATGTGTTAACTCTGTGTGGAATATATTGTCATAAACGTCTTTCCCAGACTGTGGCTTGTCTTTTCAATTTCTTTATGTGTATTCTAAAAGTTTTAAATTTTGCCTTTTATGTTTTCATCCTCAATTTATAAAAAATATTTTTAAGTAGGGATGAGATTTTTCTTCCCTAAACTGATAGCCAATTTTCTCAGCTCCGTTAATTCTAGAGGCCCAATTTTCTCAACTGTCGACGATGCCAGCTCTTCACACTTCTGTTCCCCTGTACTCGCAGGGCTGTCTCTAGACTCTCCATTCTGTCCTGCTGGTCAGTCTCTCTGTTCCTTCACAGACTGTCGTATTCACCAGGCTAATAGCGAATCCTGAAATCTGAGGGCAGGTCACCCTTTCCTGCCTCCTCCTCTTCTCTTCTCTCCATGTGCCCCTTCAGGGGTATGTTGGGCAATTTTATTGCACATTTATTCCTGTATAAAACTATAAAGCAGCTAGTCAAATCCCAGGACAAACTCTATAGCAGCAGTTCTCAACCTGTGGGTTGTGACCCACAGGAACTGTGTTAAAGGGCCGTGGCATTAGGAAAGTTGAGAATCACTGCACAGGATCAAGATTGGAATTTTGTTAAGACTATATTTCAATTTTAGGAGAAATAAAAGTTTCATAATATTGAGTTTTTCAGGTTTTTTGTGAGGTTTTTGTTTCTGGTCCCTGTCTTAATCATTGTTATTGTTAAAGTTTAAGCCTTTTTAATTTTGTGAAGGCAAAAAGTGGAAGCCTAATTAACACATGTATATGTGAAAAAAAAAAAGTAAAAAAAAATACTGAGTTTTTCTATCCGTAGACATAGTAATTAGGTCATCTTTAATTTTTTAAATTAAATTTTGTAAATTCACCATACAGGTCTTACATGTTTTATGTTAGACTTTTTCTGAGGTAATATTAAACATCTTAATTATGGGCCAGCCGTGATGGCTCATGCCTGTAATTCCAGCCCTCTGGGAGGCTGAATCATGTGGAATGCTTGAGCTTAGGAGTTTGAAACCACCCTGAACAAGAGTGAGGCCCCGTCTCTAGTAAAAACAGGAAAACTATCCAGGCATTGTGAGGGGAACCTGTAGTCCCAGTTACTCGGGAGGCTGAGTCAAGAGGATCACTTGAGCCCAAGAGTTCAAGATTGCTGTGCGGTATAATGTCATGGCACTCTACCCAGGGTGACAGAGTGATATTCTGTTTCAAAAAAAATTTTTTTTTAAATCATAATTATGTATAAAGATATGCATGCTATAACACAGTATGTATTGCATATAGTTATATATGTGACATACACACATATGTGATACCTATAAATGTATATTGCTGTATCTAAAAAGTATTTTTAAACATTGCATTTTTTAAGCAATACATTTTCTAATTTATGTTGCTGGCATTTATAATGTAATTACTGGCTAGCTTTTTAGTAAACTTATTATTTTTAATAAATTTTATGCATTCTTTTTAGTTTAATTTGTAGAAAGTCATATGCAAATAATGATAGCTTTTTTAAATATATTTTTATTTTTGCATCATTGTTCTGGGCAAAAAGATCTTCACGTTTGAATGAGATTTTAACAGTGGAGATCCTATCTTGTTACTCATTTTAAAGAGATTGTTTCAAAAATATCACCATCAAGACTGATTCATGTTTTATGTGCAATATTTTTTGTAAATTACCCTTCATCAGATTAAAGAAGTTTCTTTCTACTCTGAATTTGCGAAGAAATTAAAAAAAATCGTAAGTAGTGATAAATTATCAAAATTTGATGTAAATCAGTGGTGGTCACAAAATATTTATTCTTTAAGTATTTAATGTTCTGAGTAATATAATAGCTTTTTTATTGCCGTTTTTGGCTGGAGCTGGGTTTGAATTTTTTTTTTCCTTTTTTTTGAGACAGAACGTCAAGCTGTCACCCTGGATAGAGTGCTGTGGCATCACAGCTCACAGCAACCTCCAACTCCTGAGCTCAAGCGATTCTCCTGCCTCCGCCTCCCAAGTAGCTGGGACTACAGGCGCCCGCCACAACGCCTGGCTATTTTTTGGTTGCAGCCGTCATTGTTGTTTGGCAGGCCTGGGCTGGATTTGAACCTGCCAGCTCAGGTGTATGTGGCTGGCGCCTTAGCAGCTTGAGCCACAGGTGCCGAGCCCAGAGCTGGGTTTGAACCTGCCACCTCCAGCATATGGGGCTGGAGCCCCACCACCACAGCCACCATCTAGTTCTTAATGTCAAAGTCACTTTGTATTCTTGTCAGTTGCAACTTGAGCGTCATGTATTGTCTTTGTTAAATATTATTGGATTCAGTTGCTATTATTTTTAGTTAAGATTTATAAATCTTATAAATGTTATGATAAAAATAAAATAATAAAAGTTATGATTTATTTTTATTTCTCTTTGTAAAAAGATTATTTTGGAATTTTTCATTTTTATACTGTCCAATTTAGTTTTATTATAAAGTTATTTTGGCTTCACAGCCAGTATGAGTTAAGTGCATCTTTTTTTTTGTTCCTATTTTCTGGAAGAAGTTTTATGAGAGTGAAATAATCTGCTCTTTGAAAGTTTATGGAAATTGGCTCAGTGCCCGTAGCTCATCAGTTAGGGTGCTGGCCACATACACCAAACCCGGCTGACAGGTTTGAACCCAGCCTGGGCCTGCCGAACACAACAATGACAACTATAATAAAAAAAAAAAAAATAGCCAGGCGTTGTGGTGGGTGCCTGTAGTCCCAGCTACTTGGGAGCCTGAGGAAAGAGAATTGCTTAAGCCCAAGAGTTTGAGGTTGCTGTGAGCTGTGATGCCACAGCACTCTACTGAGGGCAACATAGACTTTGTCTCAAAAATAATAAAAGTTTACAGAAATTATCTGCACATAGATAGTTTGGGCCTGTTGAAGTTTTAAAAATATTTAATTCTTTTATAATCATACAAATATTAAGAGGTTTTTTTTTTTTTTTTTGAGACAGAGTCTCAAGCTGTCACCCCGGGTGGAGAGCTGTGGCATCACAGCTCACAGCAACCTCCAACTCTTGGGCTTAAGAGATTCTCTTGCCTCAGCTTCCCAAGTAGCTGGGACTATAGGCGCCTGCCACAATACCCAGCTATTGTTGTTGTTGTTGTTGCAGTTGTCATTGTTGATTTTAACTGGCCCAGGCTGAGTTCGAACCCACCAGCCTCGGTGTATGTGGCCTGCGCCCTACCCACTGAGCTACAGGTGCCGCCAAATATTAAGAGTTTTATTTCATCATGAATCTATTTTGGCTAGCTACATTTTTCTAGAAGTTTGTTCATTTTATTTGTTTTCAGATGTGTTTGAATAAAGTTGTTCCCAGTACTTTTATTATTTTATTTTCTAATCCATCTGTAGTTATGTATACCTTGCCAGGCTTATGTTTGAGTCTGTTTTCCCAGCAGAGGTCTGCCTCTTTTCTAAGAGCCTGCTTTTTTGCCTTTATTTATCCTCTTTATGATTGTTTTCTATTTAACTGATTTCTGCTTTGTATTTTAATCTCACTCTTTTTGTTTTTTGGACTTATTCTTTCCTATTGTAAGTATTTGGCAATATTAATTTTGGTGGTATGTTCTTGGTAAAATTTTTGCTGCTTTTAGTTTAAAATTTTCTGTGCTCTTGTGATTTAGGTAAGCCTTTTGGAAGCAACATTTTGCAAGTGTTAGGAGGGGATGGACTCATTTTATTTTGTTTTTCAGCCAGCATATTCTCTGTATTTTAGTGGAAGAGGTTAGATCATTTACATTTATTGTAATCACAGATATAGGGATTTGTTGCTCCCATTTTATGTTATTAATCTTTATTTAATCCACTTTGATGTTTCTTTTTTCTTTATTTATATTGCAGTTATCCCTTGGTGTGTATGAGTGTTTAGAATTCTATTTCTATAAATGTTGCCATATATTCTTAACTAAGTCAAGGTTAATATCTTAAACCTTTCTACCAAATGCTGCAGGAAACTTGCAACATTTTAACATTTCATGCTTCTTTTCCTTATATTTACTGTTGTCCAGGATTTAAGTTCTTTTTATTTTTTTAACTCTCCAATTATAAATTATTTTTATTAAGTCATAAAGATTTTTCTTGTTTAGATTATAAATGTTTGCCAATTTCCTTTCCTGCCATTCTTTTGTATTCTCATAACATCTAAGTTTATTTTCTACTTCCTGGAGAACATGCTTTCGAAATTTCTTTAATGGAAGTGAACTTTCTGGTTTCTGTTTATCTAAAATTTTCTGTATTTTTCTCTGGCTCTTAAAATATGATTTTGCTGGGTACACAGGTCTAGATTAAATAGTTATCTTCTGTCATCTTTTTGAAGTATTATTCAGTTATTATTATTAGTATTATTATTCTGTGCCCTTAATGTTGAGAAATTTGCTGTTGGTCTCAGACTGTCATTTATTTTTAGGTATGTTCTCTTTTCTTGCTGAATAATTTTAAGGTTTTCTATTATATTTGGTATTTTGTGCTTATAGTCCAATGTTTTTGGTAATGACTTTTTATGTTAGCTCTGATTCTCTCCAAAAATCAGTGTGTGACACACAGACTTGGAGTCAAGTTGTTTATTTGGATAAATTAGGCCTGGGGAAAAGAAAAATGGGACTAGGAAAAATGAAACAAGGACGTAGGGAGGCTCAATGCAAGGACGCATTGTTGAGGTGGGCACTTCTGGGAGTATTGAGGTCTTCATAGAATGCACCTCAGAATGGCTCTGGACTGGGGAGCACCTACCCAGCAGTTTCTGTTCCTTCCTGATCTAGGGTCATTCCATGAAGTGTCAACCTCCTTGTATTTTCCGGATTGGTACACATGTGGGTATTCATCAGGTTCCCACATGTCAGAGAGGTACCAGGACAGAAAGCAAGGGATATGAGGTCAGCTACACCTGCAGAAAGATGGTTGCTGCAATAACCATTATAGTGAAAAGTAGACAAGATGTGGGGCAGCACACCAGTGTCCCATACACTCACCTTTTATCCTTTCAGTTTTTTTGTTTTTTTTTTATTGTTGTTTTTGAGTCAGAGTCTCACTTTGTTGCCTTTGGTAGAGTGTGTGGCATCACAGCTCATGGCAACCTCCAACTCTCGGGCTTAAGCGATTCCCAGCGTCCTGAGTAGCTGGGATTTCAGGCACCTGCCACAACACTGGCTATTTTTTTTTTTGTTGCAGTTGTCATTGTTGTTTGATAGGCCCAGGCCAGGTTCGAACCCACCAGCCTTGGTGTATGTGGCCAGCGTCCTACCCAATGAGCCTGGGTGCCAAGCCTATCCTTTCAGTTGGAGGTATGCTGTGCATCTTGACTCTGTGTATTTTTTTTTTACAATTCCTGAAAATTCTCATGTATTACCTTTTAAAACACTGCCTCTCCTCCATATCTCTCTCCTTGTCTCTCCTCTCTCCTTCCTTCCCCCTCCATCATCTACTTTCTCTGTGGGACTTTGATTAGGCAGAATTTAGATATTCTAATTTCCAACTTATGTAGCTTAAAAAATTTTTTTTAGCATAATTTTTTTTTTTTTTTTTTTTTTTTTTTTTTTAAGAGACAGAATCTCACTTTATCGCCCTCAGTAGAGTGCCGTAGTGTCACAGCTCACAGCAACCTCCAGCTCCGGGGCGTAGGCGATTCTCTTGCCTCAGCCTCCCGAGTAGCTGGGACTACAGGTACCTGCCACAATGCCTGGATATTTTTTGTTGCAGTTTGGCTGGGGCCGGGTTCGAACCCGCTACCCTCGGTATATGGGACCAGTGCCCTACTCACTGAGCCACGGGTGCTGCCCAGTTTAAATGTTCTTAAGACAATATTTTCCATGGCCTTGTATGGCTGTGCTGCATCCTGGGCAGTGTCTTCTGCTATATGTCCAGTTCAGCGTTTATCTTGTGTGTGCATGTGTGTGTGTGTGCGTGCACTTGTGTGTGTGCACATGTGTGGGTGCATTGGGGTCCCTGTGTTTGGATTCTCTTGCTGTCTTGGTGCTTACTTCTGATAATGTATTTCAGTTTTGGGGGGTGAAGAGTTCTGTCTGTGGTTCCTCTTGTGTCTCCCTCACGGTGCCTTGCCTGTTCAGGGATTTGTGGAGCGCTGGCTGTGGGCTTGCTGCTGGGTCTTTACCTTTGTGACTCCTGTGAACCTGTACTGAGCGTGTCTTTGTGCTCCCCAGGGGACCTCAGACTTAGGGATCTAGGTGGGAACAATAGGGCCCTCCCAAACATTTTCCACATAGTCTTTAAACCCACGAACATGTTAACTTTACAGGTGTGATTGACTTAAAGATGCTGAGCTGGGGAGGATATTGCATGCGGTCTGGGTGGGACCGAGGTAATCACAAAGGTCTTTAAAAGTGGACAAGGGAGACAGAAGCCTGGAGTGTGGCCACTGCAAGATGCGTGATCTCCAACTGACTGTCGAAGCATGAGAATACAAAAAAATAATTAAACATATAAGAAAAATACTGACCAAACCTAAAAATAGATAACTTGGAAAATATTTACAGCTTATATAGGGGAATGTGTTTGTTATCCAAACTAATGAGCATAAATGAAATCTCCAAGTTTAAGTACATAAAATTTACCTAGCAGAAAATAGATATAAACATCAAACAATGACTAATATTGTTATTTATGAGTGAAATTGTATATAACAGACCAATGTAATGCCTTTTATGCTTAATAGGATAGCAGAACATCTGGTGTGTTAGAGGTAAAGGTGATGCCCTACTCACAACATGCATGACATAATGGGTAGAATGTTCTGGAAGTTAGTTTGTGAAAAATAACAAATATACATACACACTGACAAGCAAAAATACCTTTGATCACAATCCTACTTCTGAGAATTTAAATAAGGACTTTATGTGAAATTAAAAAGATGATTAGTGTAGTATTTATATATAATAGCAAAATATTGGTATCAATCTCAATATTCTACAATAAAATAATAGTGAAAATAAATTTAAAACACAGAATTGAAAATATTTGTGAAGTTTATGCAACACAAAAATGTTTTATAGTAACAAACATAAAGTATATATTACTATATATATAATCTTGAATACTATATTCAAGATTAAAACACTATAAAAGTTATATATTTTTTCTCTGCAGCAGAAAAAATGGAAACAGTTTGGTACTTTGGGATAATGGCATTAATTTCACATAATTAAGCAAACATTAATTTTATAATGTACTGTTATTAAATGTTGCCTATTTGATATAAAAATGTTAATCATTATGATTGGTATTGGTGGTATTAAAAGGCTTTGCAAGTGTCATTTCCTGTCTCTCAACCCCAAACCCAAAGTACCCCTCAGCCTCTGACCCTGCAGTACACACAGGTGGGTGATAGTAGCTTCCTGTGTTGCACATGGGCTCTGCCATGTGGGGGAAGCAGGTGGGCCATGCTCCTGGGAGCCAGGACCAGTTCCATTACCCCCACCAGTGTGTGGTCAAGTATGTGGCTGGCCTGCCCGGGCTAAGATGCTAGGACTTGGCTTATACTCCAGTTTCCACTGAAACTGTTGGGATTAAATTTTTTTTACTTCTTTCCCTGTATAAGGCTGTTTTGGTACTTGATTGCTAAGATATGCGTGTGGAATTGTGGAGACATAGTTGGAATTGTTGGTGTCTCCAGCAGGTGGGATGGCTGTGTCTCCGCACGTTCCAGGATACGCTCAGGTGTGCCACTGCCCAAGCTGTTGCAATACGCTGACATGGGACATTTACCTGGAGTTAAGCTCCAACAGTACAATGGACACACTTCTCATAGACTTGGATGTTTCTCTAGACTCCCCGCATAGCCAAACCCTCCTCTCCGCAAAATCAAAGGGACTAAACCAAGGTTATAGGTGAGAATTATAAAAGGGGCCATGTTAGAATGTCATGGAAATTCTGCCCCTTGTCTGAAACTCAGCGTCTCAGGATGGGAAAGGAAAGAACGTTTAGCCTGCTCCATTCTGAAACATAGCGTCCAGGAACTATTTAAAGAAATAGTTGGATAACCTGTAAACCTGACATTCAAATAGTCTTGTTAACTAAAGCCCTTAAACTCTTTTCAGCCATGTTTGTACATCTCAAAGGCAGAGCACAGATACCTCACTTCCTGACTATTTATTGGTCTGTTTCATTTTCATGTAATACTTGAATAATAATATAACAACTGTTCTGTACAAGCACAGGCCAGACACTGAGCTGAGCACTTGCAAGGTTTAATCAATTTAATTCTCCTGACAGTCCTGTTGTGTGGTTACTATTTCTGTGTGCAATTTTCAGAATAGAGACTTGGAAAGGCTTGTTAACACGCCTTCGTAAGTGAAAGCCTTAATCAATTCCCAGACTGTGTCAATGGCACGCTGTAATTTGAACCTAGATTTCAGATTCCACCCAAGTACTTAACAACACACAGAATGATGCGTGCCTAACAGGAACAGAACTCTGAACAGTCAGAACGGAAGTCCAGGCATTCTGGCATGGACATTCTTACACTTTTCTCACCTGGTGGTCCTGGTGTCTGGACTCTGCTGTGTCCCCTGACCAACTCACACTGCCTCTTGCTGTGAGGTGTTACTGAGGGGAGGACATGTGTGTGTATCAGTGCTGTGTGGCATTGCTGAGATGGCAGGAGACATTTTCCCTGGACACACACCTTATTTTGCATCTATCCCAGCAGGTGGAATACAACCATTGGGAAGCTGTTTATGAAACAGAGGATGTAATTAATGCCATGGATCTGTGGAAGATGTAAACCTTCTAAAGACAGATAAAATTACTTGAAGAACAGGATCAATAGTCATCACTGTTTAAGTTATTGTTGAATATATCTCATCTAGAACATGAAAACTTTCACCTTTTACAGTCAGCACAAGACCAGTGGGCATGGTCTCTGCTGGGGCAACACGAGAGCTCTGGAACCAGACAGCAGAGATGGCGTATGGCCTTACGGACCACGTTCACACCACTGCATCTTTTCCCTCCCTTCCTCCCTCCAGCCACCAATGCTTCTGGCATTGCTGCTCCAGAAGGAGCTCCTGCTTGGAGCTGGGGTCTTCAGGCCTCCGCGTTGCTGCGGAAGGAAGAGTTTGAAGAGCTCGAGAAGGAGCCCAGCTTTCCCCACAGTCAGGTCACTTGTCTTGACAGCCGGTTCACCAGCTGGACAAAGAAGAAATGGGACTCTCAGCTGGGAAGATTTCCAGAGGATTCCATTACTTGCCATCAACCCACTGGCGGCTGGATCATCAGTGCCTTCTTTCCAGAGGGAGAGGACCAGGTAAATGTCCATGGATTCATGAGAAGTTTGGCTCATTTCCGAGCTATTGAGGATAATGAAAAGAGCAAAGATGTGAAAGGACTAGAATCATTCCACAGCCAAAGCAACGAACTGCACTTTGCTTTCCGACTACAGGATTTGGATAAAGATGCAAGCTCTACCATAACGAGGTGTTACAGGAGCCAAGTATGATGGTTGGAGTGGAGGTCTCAGGGGAGCGGTGGGAGGCATCGCAGACAGGACTGTTCAGGAGGCTGATCAGGATGGGGACAGTGCCGCAGCTCTCACAGAATTTGTTTAAGGTTTTGGAGAAGGTGGACATTGAGTAGAAAATGAGTATCTGATTTCTTCACTAAGGGATGAAACTTTCTAGTATTTAAGAACTGGAACTTAAGAGTCCTCCCATCTTTCAGTCCTGCCTCTATCCCTATCATTCCTCTTATCCCCACTGATATTGCAAGAAAACCCCAAATACGTTCTGACAATAGAAACCCGTTGTTAGTATATAAGCAGGGGATTATATTATAGAACGGTTCACCCAGTCTATTTCTATTCACTATCCAGTTACCTGTTCTCCATTTATAAGCATCATCTTCTGCTAATGAATGTCACACATCCATCCAGTCTGAGAGAGTGAGAGGCCATCATGCCAAGATGGAGCCAGCAAAGCTCTTCCACTGGATGCAGACTGGGGCCATGCGCCTCCCCTCCAGTGAGCCTTTGGCATACTTCTCATTCTCTTGTCACCCCACAAACCATTCCCTGAGTCTTACCCTCCCCCTTCTTTTTTCTGAGTCTCAAAATCTCCTCTGTTCTGCGTGGCACCCCAGACTACACCTGTTCAATATACGTCTGAGTTGGCAGGATAGTTGGGTGCTCTGGCAGTTTTTAACACCATCACACATCAGTGCGTCCCTGGGATGTTGCCTCTCCAGGAGCTTTTGAGTCACCAACATTTCTTTCTGAAGAACGAGACCATCTTGTTCCTTTGACTGTCTCATCCCTTGCACTCTGTTCTGTCATCAGAGAGCTGCTGGGTAGAGGTGTCCTCCTGAAAGGCGGCCTTGCTGAGACGTGGAGAGCCAAGTCTTGCTGAGGCCTCTTTACCTGTGGCCTTTCATTCTCAACTTGTGCACCTACATGGCTCCTCTTACCAGCACCGTGTTGATTATTCAGAAGACAGCCATGTGCCTGCAGGGTTGCTGAGTTTGGGGACACCCAGAGCAGAATGGCTGCTCTGACAACATGCTTGGGGACTTTCTCATGGCATCTTGAACAAGGAGGCTGGGCCCTCTCTCCAGGGCCTGCACCCACACCTGTGCTGTGTGGTTCAGGCCTCAGTGTTGTGTGCAATGGAATATTTTCTACTTCACACGAGTGTTACAGAAGTGCCCGATTTAACCTAGTCCAAAAGATTTGAAGATTGTCCATGGTGTCTTGAAGTTTTACACAAAATTCTTTGTGAATTTTATATTTGGCAAAATATTAATGCTGGAAGCCATAGTCAGCCCCAAATGTAGGTCCAAAGCATTGAATGTATTTTATGATTAGCTGCCTGGTTATATTAGCTCCCTAGTTCTAGTAGACTACTGCTAATCCCTTGGAAACAAGGGGTCTTCCGCTGGTGGCTCAACCGAAGGTGGCATTACAGGTCTTTGAGCAAGCCACAGCACTTCTCTGTCAGTCAGCTGAGTTTAACCTCAAGGAATCAAGCTGTGTGTCCGTGTGAGCCGATTCATCCAATGGTCTGCCCTTGACTTTCTCTTCCTTGTTGCTTGCTTGTTTCCTTGCTTTCAAAGGGTTAAGATGTGTGCACAGCTCTTTAGGAAGAGGATTCTGAAAAAAATGCCAGTGCAAAAGGATGGGGAATGATAGGGAAAAGGGCAGTGGCCAGGCTGGATGGTTCAAGTACAGATGAATGAGGAATTCTTTATAAAACATCAGTCTGACTTTGTGATCCAGTGGTGTAGCACAGGAACTGTATGAAAAGGAGGAATCATCTGATGCTGATCTGTAAGGGAGGTGCCTTAGCGGTTCCTTGACATACATCCTTAACGTTTCTTAGATTGTGGCTTTCCCCACTTTTGGCTGTCTAGCAAACTTTTTTAATCCACAGTTGTGCCTTATTAATCCATTAAAATTGTATCATCAATCCATCAATAAATGCTTGTGATTAAAATAAAAAAAATAAATTCACACCACTGTACGGAACACCTGAAAAATTACTGAAAGGGCAAATATTATGCTACATCTACCTCACTACAGTAAAAACGCCAGAAATAGTGACTACTTCAGTTCTCATTCTGATAAAGGCAAACACTGACACAAGTGTGTGCTTTGGCCATGCTCCAGGGCAGAGTAGCCGGTCACTGTGAGGCCAGCGACTAGGGACTGACCCGGTGAAGGGCCCCTTCCCCCAGAGTCGGTCACTGTGAGGCCAGTGACTAGGAGACTGACCCAGTGAAGGGTCTGTGCCCTCAGAGTCGGTCACTGTGAGGCCAGCGACTAGGAGACTGACCCAGTGAAGGGCCTGTGCCCTCAGAGTTGGTCACTGTGAGGCCAGCGACTAGGGAGACTGACTCAGTGAAGGGCCCCTGCCCCCCAGAGTTGGTCACTGTGAGGTCAGCGACTAGGGAGACTGACCGGGTGAATGGCCTGTGCCCCCAGAGGAGGATTCAGCAACCCAACTCATTTAAAGCCAACTCACATTAAATCTTCATATGATCTTCAAATAGTTGTATTGGTTTTTAGAATTTGTATTATTTTTATTGTTGTATTATTTTCTATGGTTTTCAATATTTTCAATGGGTGGTTGGCTGAATCTGTGGCAGTGGAACCTGCAGATCCGAAGGGCTGACTGTGATAAGAGAAAAGTGAGGAGGAAAAAACTGCAGTGCCTTAGTCTTTAGAGGTAGATACCATCACTGCATTTGATGCTATAAGTTAAAAGAATCCTTAAGTCTAGCTCCCACCCAGGAGAAGAATTATACCCTGCTGCAGGATGGGCACCCTAAATCTGAGGATTCAAAATCTGAAATGCACCAAAATCCAAAACGTTTGAATGCCAAACAAACATTTCAAATTTCAGGTTTGGGATGCTCAACTGTAACACAAATATTGCAAAATCAGAAAAAATCTGAAATCTGAAACATTTCTGGTTCCAAGCATTTGGGGTAAAGATACCCAACCTTGAAGGAATTAAGTGGGGATGTATTTTAAAATCACCACATGTTGTGAAATGTAATGAGTATCTCCCAAATATTTAGTTATCCTTAAGTTCCTAGAACAAATTTATTTGGTAATAACATACTGTTTTTTATATTGTTATATTCACTAATATATATTTATTTATTTATTTTGAGACAAAGTCTAAAGCTGTCACCTTGGGTAGAGTGCCATGGTGTCACAGCTCATAGCAACCTCCAACTCTTGGGCTCAAGTGATCCTCTTGCCTCAGTTTTTCTATCTTTTTTAGAGACAGGGTCTTGCTTTTTTTTTTTTGATAAGGCTGGTCTCTAACTCATGAGCTTGAACAATCTACCTTCTGCACCTCCCGGAGTGCTAGAATTACAGGTGTGAGCCACCAAGCCCTTGCTACTAATTTTTATTTAAGAGTTTTGCATGTATGTTTTTATTTATTTATTTTTTTAGATAGAGTCTCAAGCTGTCGCCCTGGGTGGCTGTGGCATTACAGCTCACAGCAACCTCAAACTCCTGGGCTCAAGTGATTCTCCTGCCTTTGCCTCCCTAGTAGCTGGGATTACAGGCACCTGCCACAACACCCAGCTATTTTTTTGGTTGTAGCCATGATTATTGTTTGGCAGGCCTGGGCTGCATGGGAACCCGGCAGCTCAGGTGTATGTGGCTAGTGGCTTAACCACTTTTGAGCCACAGGGGCCAAGCCTGTTTGTGAAGTTTTGATATTGAGGTTCGTCTGACATCATAACTTCATAAAGTATCTAAGACCTTTTTTTTCTCCTTATGTGATTTTTGGTAAGTAATTTTTAAAAAGAATTTATCTAATTTGTCAAATTTAGGGCTGTAAAATTTCTTGAACTCTTGTGACTTTTATTTTTATTTTTTTATTTTTTTCAGTTTTTGGCCAGGGCTGGGTTTGAACCTGCCACCTCTGGCATATGGGGCCAGCACCCTACTCCTTTGAGCCATAGGCACTGCCCCACTCTTGTTATTTTTAATATCTGTAGGATACATAGTGATTTTTTTTTTTCAGTCCTGATACTGGTAATTTGTATTTCCTCCTTTTCTTGTATCTGATTTAGCGAAGTTTATTGCTTTAATTTTTTAAGGAGATAACATTTAGCTTTTCTTTTCTTTTTATAAAACAGCTTTACCAGGGTATAATTTATGTATAAAAATTATCATAGTGTGCTCCCGTTCTATGTAGACCACTTGTACCTGTCAATTTGGGCTGCAGCAACAAAAACACCATGAACTTGGAGGGGGGGGTATAGAGAGCAGAGACTCACTCCTCACAGTTCTAGGCCGTCTACAGCACGCTGTGCGTCTGGCGAGGGCTCCCTCTCCACCTGGTGTGTGGCTCCTTCCGTGCGTCCTCACAGGGTGGGCAGGGCAGATCAGCTCCCTTGGGTCTCTTTCATGATGACACTAATTAGGGCTCAGCCCTCCTGATCTAATCACATGCTAAAGGCATCACCTCTTAATACTATTGTATTAGGGATTATAGCTCAACATATAATCTGGGGAGAGCACAAATATTCAGGCCATGCCACAACTCAGTGATTTTTAGTCAATTTTAACCAACCTCACAACCCAGTTTTAGGACATCAATAAAACACTCATCATTCCTAAATAATCTGTTAGTCCTGGTCAACTTTTTTCCTGTAACCTCATGTATGGCCTTAACTTAAAACCAAGCTAAGCCACTCCCAAATTCCTGAACCAAATTACTTATGGGATGATGTTTACTGTCTAAAGTGTCTGATATTGGAGTAATTCTTATGTAGCAAAAGATAACTAATACAGAGCCCCCGTCTTGTCTAACCTTTCTATTTTTGCTTCCAGATAAGCTTCAGAATCATCTAAACAAATTGCTCCCCAAAACAGCATTGCTATTTTAAGTTAATAATTCTATGCAGAGTAGTGATGTATAAGTCAAGGTTCTTTAGAGAAACAGAACCAACAGAATATTTATTTACTTATTATAAGGAATAAGCTCACATGATTATGGAGACCAAGAAGTCTCCTGATCTGCAGTTGGAAAAATGGAGACCTAGGACAGCTGGTGGAGGAAGCCCCGGTCTGAGCACCAGGAGAACTACTAGTGGGAAGTGCAACCCAGCTCCAGGCCTGCAGGCTAAGCGCAGACCATGTCCAGCTCAAAGGTGGGCAGGGGCAGGAGTTCTCTCCCATTCAGCCTGTGTGTTCCAAGGCCTTCCAGAGACTGCCTGAGGCCCACCCACAGCCTCCCCATTCAGTTCTAAGGCAGATCTCACCCACACTCCTACAGACTCATGTGGAATAGCAATTAACCAAATATCTGACCCCGTGGCCTAGGCAAGTGGGCACATGAAATTAATCATTAAAAGTGGTACGTGCACCAGCTTAGGAAATCACAGGAACAGGATTCCAATCCCTGCTCTGGTGTTTATTAGTGGTGGAGAGTTTAATAGTTATCTTTATTTGCTTTACTGATAATTCTGATGGAATTTAACTCTCAGAAATGTTGGTTACTCTTTTCTCCCTGGAGCCCCTTTACTCCAGGAATTCTGATCAGGTCCATGATCTTTGGCAGCAATTTATTAGCTCTTTGGAAATACTAGGTCACACCATTTCGGAAACACTTTTGGCTTATTCTTTCCTTTCTTCCTGATAAATACCTGGTGATGATTTCTAGATCAGTGTGTGGCTTCCAAAACCAATGGGGACATTCTGCTCAGACTGCTGCCCCTGTCTTTCAAAGTTGCTGTTTGGTTTGAGATTTCTGAAGGACCCAGTTAGGGAGTGGGTAGGTGAGAGGAAAGAGACTCTATTATTTTCTTTTGATTTTTTTTTCTTTTTTCATCAATTCTCCCTTCTTAGAGCTTCAGGCTGGTAAGCACTTTCTTTTGTTTGCAGCTCACTTATGAGCTGGCAGAGATGTGTTCCCAGCCTCAGATGTTTGCCAAAATTTGGGTAATTTGTCTGTGTTGTTTGTGCCCTTAAAACTGAGCCCGGGACAGGAGCAGCACGCGGCCAGAGAGAGCATCGCGCCGGCGGGCAGCAGAGTGTGCTCCAGCCAGGGCATGGCCTGCAACTGCCCCTGGAGTTGGCAGGTGAAACTTTTAAAAGGAACCTTTCTATTTTAATGTTTATACTCAAGTGTGGCATCAGTGATTAACTGTGATGATGAAATGGCTATGCTGACAGGACAGTGAGTGTGAGACGAGAGTAACACAAAGGAAGGGTCCGACTCTGAGGCCGGACGTTGTTTTTCCCCGATGTGGACGGGTCCCTGAGTGAGGGGACGCCTCTCAGACAGAAGGGCAGAATAAAGGGCCGGTTAGCTCTCCGTACAGGAGGGAGAGCCGGAGCTCCTGCTGCTGTTAGTGGGAGAACTCTAAGAATCGGCAAACACTGGGCTTTCAAAATTGTTGAAAATATTTTTTCCAAATTCCATAGGAGGACGTGTTCTACGCGTGAACGTCCGTGCTTCTTGTTTTCTAGTCCTCCTGTCCTCTCTCCCTCTGCTCTGCCTCTCTCTTTTATATGCTGACTCCACTTCCCCTTCAGCTCCCCCCTCCACTAGTTGACAAAAAGCCTAACTGGGGTTTGCATCCCCCTCTAGCCCCTGCTCTGTGGTGCTCAGGGACCTGGGCGGTATCAGAGCAGATAACGGTGGAGGTGGCACCAGTGCCCTGCTCAGCCAGCCTGACAACCCCTGGCCACAGTGTCACCCAGGGAGGGCTGCTGCTGAATCTCATTCTGGTTCAGATTTTTAGGGCCAAAGTGAGTTTTGCTCAGCTTTGGGGGCACCCTCAGGGCCCGGGAGCCCCTAGTTTCCCACACCACAGGGAGGCAGCGGCCCCTTTGACTACGTCAGGCCATCGAACTGGTCACGGCCATATTCATTTTAACTTCAGTTCTTCTGCCTCCTTTGCTCTACCTATTTGGAGGGCATTATTTGCCCCTTGCAATTGGATACTCAGCCAGTGTGAGGTGTCTGACAGCCTCCCCACCAACTCTGCCTGAGTCATCACTTTCTCAGGAATCCATCCAGTGGTGCCAGAAGGTTCCTCACTTCATTTCCGACTCTGCTTCTTCGGGCAGTGAAGGGAGCCTTTGTCTGGGTCGATTACAGAGGAAGCTCATCACAGCTTCTTAATCAGTTGCTATGTGTGTTTTATGAGCCTTTTCTCTTACTAAGAGACTAGACTTAAAAAAATAAAAGCCAAAAAAAGAGTGCTGCTTCCCCCCAACCCTAAATCAGTCTGGCCCGGCCCATGCAGACTGCTGCCCAGGCAGACCACAGCGCGTGGAAGCAGCAGCGAGCCAGGCAGCACAGTTAGCTGCATCAGCCACCACATTTGTTTGCCTTTTAATCCGTTCATTATTATCATATTTTTTATTTACAGAATTTTAAAAAGGTCAAGTTTAATCTACCAGCCTTTTCCCTTTTCCCTTCTTCCTGTAAACTTAACCATAAAATAATCTTTCCCAAAGCAAAGATGTGATGGAGTTGTTTTCTTTTGATCCTAGTTTATAGTTGGGTGTTTCACATTTAATCATATTGGATTTATTTAACTCGTCATTTAACATAACACTAGTTTTGAGTTGTCAATTGTCTCAGGACCGTTCTTCTCCATTTTGGTGCTTTCTTCATCATATTATACACATACATACTCTGCTGTGTTAATCACTCTATTTATTCACTAGAATATGTACATTATGCTATTAGAGTTTATTATCTGTTTTAATATTGCTACATATAGACTAACTCCTCTGTGTAACTTATCCTCTACAAAATTAACCTTCCATGTATTTCTACAGGATAATTTTGTCCTGTTATGGAAATTGGCAACCATGGTATTGTTTATTTTGATTGACATCATATTAACTCTATGTTATTTTGTAAGTGCCGATATGTTTACAATCTTTACATGTTCCGTCAGAGAAGTTGGCTTTGTTTTTCCATTTGTTTGAATAATAATTTTTCTCTCAATAAAGTTTCCAAGTGTTCCTTATATATATTGCACATATATTTCTTGCTCTGGTTATGCCTGTGTGTTTTATATTTTTGTTATTGGATTGGATGTTTAAATTTTTTCATTTTATTTTTATTTACTTATTTTAAAAATTTATTTATTTTTTAAAATCTAGTTCTCCTTGGGTTTTTGATTTTTATTTTATTTTTGTAATTGACAAACGACAGTTGTACATGCCTTCACGACCTCTTTGAGGATGAGGTCAGAGAGTGGGCTCTGTCCTGTCAAGACTGATGTCTTCATCAGAGGGTGATGTAGAGCCCTGCTCCCCGGAGGGCACAGAGAGGAGGCTCCTGGTGTGTCCATGGGGGCTCAGTTCTGGGACCTCCCACACCTGCCAAAATCCACAGATGCCCACGTCCCTGCTAGAAAATGGTGTGTTATTTTCATCTGGCCTACGCACACCCTCCTGAGCACTCTAAACCGTGGCTCAATTACTTATAACACCAATGCAGTGCGGAGGCTGTGTGCACTGTACAGTTGTTACACTGAGTTGTTTTAGGGAATA
The DNA here is from genome assembly GCA_963574355.1 of Loris lydekkerianus. Taxonomy (NCBI): domain Eukaryota; kingdom Metazoa; phylum Chordata; class Mammalia; order Primates; family Lorisidae; genus Loris; species Loris lydekkerianus. The sequence goes on from CAUYPK010106564.1 coordinate 18,330, forward strand.
TACAATGAAAAAGAAGTCGGTACATGTTCGGTATAGATGCCTTTTTTTTTTTTGCAGTTTTTGGCCGGGGCTGGGTTTGAACCCACCACCTCTGGCACATGGGGCCTGCGTCCTACTCCTTTGAGCCACAGGTGCCGCCCTATAGATGCATTTTTAAGAAATATTTTCCATCCATGGTTGAATCATGGATGTGGATGTGGAACCCACACATATGGATGACTGGTTATTTTCTTGCTAAAAAATTTGAACTTGAATCTGATAAAAATCTACATCAATCATCAGTTCATGGAAAATACAGGAGCTAGTGAGTCAGTGAGGTGCAAGCAGTGAAATCAGACACTCGCTTTCTTCAACAAATAAAATAAGAGCAATGAAGTAGAGAGAGACTTTAGATAAAAACAACAAACAAACAAAACTTAGGAGACTTCCTTGTTTTAAGTCTGATTACAACTTAAAGAAAACATGCATTAGTCCATGGGGAAAATTTGTATAATATATAACTGGGTATTCATTATTATTAAGAAATTATTGTTAATAGTTTGGGGTGATAATAGTGTTGTAATTAAAAAGCATAATATTTAATATTGAACATTTACGGGTGAAAATATATGAAATCTGACATTTACTTCAAAATAATCCAGGTTGGGGCACAGTGACGTGGATAAACCAGCCTGGCATGAAAAGGCGAATTTTGAAGCTGGATGATGGTGATAAGCTAGTCCATTATCCCACCTTCTCTACCTCTGCGTGTGTTTGAGTTCTTCATAATGCATCAACAAATAAAGATTAAAAATCAACTATTGGATGGAGCTCCAGATCTGTAAACGGACACGGAGATGTCTCTTGGACTCCTGGACACGGCCTCTGCCCCGCGGTGCTCACGTGTTGCCGCCAGACTCCCCGGGAGGAACCACCTGGCCGGTCGTCCATCCCTGCCGCACTCTCTGGGAGGCCCTTCCCAGCTGGACACAGCTGCCCGCAGCTCCTTCCCAAGGTCTCCCGACCCTGTGAGGCTGCGGTGGCCTTTGTCCTGTGACCTGGCAGGGAGCCTGCTGCCGGAGAACTCAGGGTCTTCGTCGGTAACATTATTTAGGGACAGTCTTCAGTCACTTACCTGTTTTGACAGACATGGAAAATGTACTCAGTGAGCAGCTCCTGGGTTCCAGGAACTGTTTCAGAAATCTGGAGAGAACAGCAAACACACCAGCTCCTTCTGGAACTTACCTTTCACTACACCAGGCCAACAACAGGGGATGACAAAGTGAGTTGAGCATCACAAGTGCTCTGGAGGGAAAGAGAGAGGGTGAGGAGGGGCGCGAGGTCTTTGAACTCCCAGAGACACGCAGTGCTGGCCTCTGAGCCCAGGCTTGGGGAGTTGGTCTGTGCGCACCTCGAGGGACCCAGGCCTGCCCTGGGCGCACCTGGGGAAGGGAGCTCTGAAGGGCGGCAGGGACCCAGGGGAGAGGGCGCAGAGGGCGCTGGGTGACCTCTGCCCTCAGGGGCTTCCTCTGGGCCGCTGAGATTTGGGTCGCAGGTGTTGTCTGTGTGGGAGCCCTTGTGGTTTTGAGCAATGGGCGACTCCCAGTTGTAAAGAGTCGATGGAGGGTGGAGGCCAGGTGCCCAGTTAGGGGAGGCTGATGGCGGCCGTGAGGAGGGGAGGTTGGGTTCTGAGTATAGTAAGTGGAAGGCAGAGCCCTGGCCTTGGCCCCAGGTGCGCTGTGGGTGTGAGAGGATGAACGTGAGAGTGAGGTGACCTCTCCAAAGGCCAGCGGGCAGCAGAGCACAGCCGTCTTTGCTGAATTGAGGGATAGGTGCTTCAGCCCTGACTTTGCAGCACCTGGCTCACACCTGTTAGCCCACCAAATATCTCTTCCTTAGTCCAGTTTTCACATCATCCAGAATGAGGGAGGAAAGCTGCTTCATAGTGATGGGGCGGAGGGCTCTCTCTGTCCTGGGGTCCTGCTCCTGGTCCTGCCTGGCCCTTCATTCCTGCCTCAAGCTGTGGTCACCAGCTCCCAGACTCACTTTGGGACACTCATCAGCTATGAAGCCTGTGCTCCTTGTTCAAGAGCCACACATATATTGCAAATGTATTTGGAGAGCTGATGTATGCAAAGGCACAAAGAGGGTTCAGTGGGAAATGAAACCACAGAAACAGATGCCCTGCTTTTTATAGGTTGCCAAAAGTTCGACCAAGAGGAAAGGGAGCACAGCCATTGTCTCTTGAGGAACAAAGATGCATCTTGCCCAAAATGAAGAATAGGCAGAGCTTGGATTCTTAAGGTCCCATTCAAATGCTCCTGTGTGTGGTGGGTACAGATGAAGGCTGAGTGGGAATGGCAGGGTTCTAACCCGACCTACTAAGACTCGCCAGGGATGCCAGCTGCCGTGGTTGACTTGAGTCCAAAGTGTTGGACTCGGAGAAAGGAAATTGCAGGGCCAGCACTGGCCTTTTCATTTTTTATTTCTGCATCTCAGAATGGCAGGACCTACGATTGGCAAGATTTGCAGTTTCCCTGATCTCCCTGTTCTCTGCACTGCGGCAAATGCAGCGTCCCTCAGATTTTCTGTGCCTTGACTGTACAGAGTGACCTCGAAGTGAGCACTGACAAGGTGAGGCTGCTTTTGAATCTTAGGAAACAACATAAACATTTTCATCTGTCCATACCAAATACATCAGCAGACAGTATAGATATTATTTGTAAAAGGGCTAAATTTGGTGCATGATTGAAGGAGAGAGAAATTTCTCATGTGTTACAAGCCAGTGATGTGGCTGCACTTGCTCAAGCAGCGCCCTCCCGAGCCTGTTTGCACTTGTCTCTCTCTCTGTGTTGTAGGTGAAGTTTGCAGTCCAGATTCAAGACTGCACACCATGCCGCCTCTTACAGTAATCCTACACAGAAGTGAAAGCTCTTCACCATGCATGTAGTTTAATTAGATAAATAGGTCCATACACACGAGTCTCCAGTGGAAAACTAAAACTGATTCCACAGGTCCAAGAGGATTCAATCTTTTGGCTCAGATATACTGAGCACTTCTAGGACATTTTATTCCTCTGTGCTAAACTTAATTTAACTTTAAGAAAGAAATGAAACCATCTTGGTGCATGTTAACCTCTGTTATTAAGTGCAACTAACAAATTCTAGGATATCTGAATAAACTTTAAGTTCATTTTATGTCCTATTTTGTCCAAGGATCTTCATCCTTCATTTCATTTGGTTGGTAGTCCTCTGTCACATCAGAGTCACAAAAGCCTAGAGATTTGTTGAGCAACATGCTGACCACACACCTCTGACCTTTTATTTTTTTTTTATTAAAAAAATTTTTTTTGAGACAGAGTCTCACTTATTAACCCTCAGTAGAGTGCCATGGCGTCACAGCTCACAGCAACCTCCAAATCCTTGGGCTTAGGCGATTCTCCGAGTAGCTGGGACCACAGGCACCCGGCACAACACCTGGGTATTTTTTTGTTGCAGTTTGGCCAGGGCTGGGTTTGAACCCACCACCTTAGGTATATGGGGCTGGTGCCTTACCCACTGAGCTACAGGTGCCACCCCCCTCTGACCTTTTAACACGCTGCAGTCCTGTTTCCCCTCCCTTCGTCCTTCCCTCATTTCCTTTTTGCTTTTGTAGAGATGGAGAGAGAGAGAGAGAGACAGAAGTACTTTAGTTTCTTTAAAAAATTTCTTGGCACTTTAGGAAGTCCTGGAGATAAAATTGTAGTTTCAGTTTGCTGTGCAAACCAGAGGATGTGCATGGAGTTCATCTTCAGGCCAGACTCTTGTCCCCTTCTTCAGGCCAGTCAGCCTGGGCCAGGGACAAGGCACAGTGCTGTGCAAATGGGGTCCAGGTGCCTCCCTCCCCATCCAAGAATCACATGCGTCTGTCTTGGCAAATCTCAAGAAGTGACCAAAAGAATAAAGGTGTGGGGCAGGGAGGGGGAGAGTTGCTGTGGCCTTCACTTATTTCAACATTTCTCTACGGAGTGATGCTATTTATTTAGTCCTTATGGTATTGTAGAACTACAAAGTAACATTTAGTTTTACACATATATAACAGTGACACAAAGAAGTAACACAGCCTCGTAAATCTTTGTGAAGTATTTTATTTGTACTCAGAGTAGAAAATTTGAACGGTGGTTGCCTCACAGCTATTTGGTTTTCTTTCTTTTTTTTTCTTTCTTTCTTTTTTTTTTTAAATTGAGACAGAGTTTCACTTTATTGTAGAGGGTTGTGGCATTATAGCTCACAGCAACTTCAAACTCTTGGGCTCAAGAGATTCTCTTGCCTCAGCCTCCCTAGTAGCTGGGACTACAGGTGCACGCCACAACGCCCAGCTATTTTTTTTTTTTTTTTTTTGTTTGTTTGTTTAGCAGGCCCCAGGCTGGGTTTGAACCCACCAGCCCTGGAGCATTGTGGCCGGTGCCCTAACCACTGCACTACAGGCACCCAGCCTTGAGTTTCTATTCAGCTAATGCTTTGTCAATATTTATGTAAGCTGTGTATTCTTTTGGAATTTTTTTCTCCATGATTTTTATCAAATGACTGTTTTCCTGATTACTAAGAATACACATGCTGATAGGTGGCAATTTGTGCGGCATAAACAGTGTAAAGACATAAGAAGAAGCATCCATACTCCCATGACTGAGGACTGATCATCACCCACTGGCTGGCATGTTTCCTTCTGTGCATTTGGGGTGCACATATCTGCACCCCCCACCCCTTTTAGTCTGTGTCATGTTGTACATACACTGCATCCTGTGATCCATTAACACAATATACATATATGTTTATTTTTTATTAAAATGAGATATTTTTTACCAGACACCTTCACAACACTGCACGGGAGAGAGAGAGGGGCAGATCCTGTGTAAGCAGCAGTCTCAGCAGCGGCCGATGCATGTTGACCTCACCACAGAGAAGGGGCTGGGCTTTTGGAGGGGCTCATGGCCAGAGCCAGGCCTGAACAGTGAGCAGAATAGAGCTGGAAGCCCCTCCGGTCTCCACAATAGGCATTTCCCCCAAATGAAAAGAACAGCTTTGAACGAGATGAATACACCTAAAGCAAAGTTGTTTGTTTAGTTTCTGAATGGATATTTTAAACTCCTACACATAAAGAAAAAATGGTAAATTGGTCTTTATCAAAATTAAAAATGTTTACTCCCCAAAAGACACTGTTCACTATCAAGAAAATAAAATGGCATAATAAAACAAAAAGAAAGAAAATAAAATGGCAAGTATATCTTGGGATAAATTACTTGCAAATTATATATCTGATTAGGCACTTACATCCAGAGGACTGATGAAATTTTAAAACTTAATAATCAGAAAATAATTGAAAGGGGCTAAAAATAAAAATAGGTGCTTCACCACAGAAGATATAAAGACAGTAGCTAAGTACAAGATGTTTAACATCATTAATCACTAGAGAAATGCAATTTAAAGTATAAGATAACACCGTATACTTATTAAAGTGTCTAAAACTTAAAAGACTGGTCACATGAAATGCTAAAACAATATGAAGAAACTGGAATTCTTGTCACCACTGGAGGGAATATGAAATGATACAATCACTTTAGCAATCACTTTGGCAGTTCCTTAAAAGTGAAACATAAGCCTTTCAGGTCATCCCGTCATTCCAGGTCTAGGACTGGCCCAAGAGAAACAAAAATATGTGTACATACAAAAATCTCTGAATTAGGGCGGTGCCTGTGGCTCAGAGGGGTAGGGTGCTGGCCTCATATACCGGAGGTGGCGGGTTCAAACCCCGCCCCGGTCAAAAATTGGAAAAAAAAAAAAATCTCCGAATTAATGTTAATAGCTTCATTTGAACTAGCTCCAAACCAGATACAACCCCTACGCTCATGAATATGTGAGATAAGAGATGAGCAATGTGGATAGATCGCAAAATGACTTTGCTGAGTAAAATAAGCTGGTCCAAAATAGTTTGTATATATTAAATTACAGGAAATGTGAATTATTGAAAAGTGACAGGACTCACGATGGGATGGTGAGCGGAAAAAGGGAGGAATTACAGAGCATGTGAGGGAATTTTTAGAGGAAAGTGAAGTGGAAATATGGGCGGGAGGGAGAGAAGAGAGTATTGCTCAAGATTTTGTGGAAGTTGAGAATAGTGGTAGTCAAGAGCTCTGGGGTGTGACCCAGAGAATGAGAGGTTGAGGTTAGACAGGAGAGAAGCTCATTTGGAAAGTGAAATCAAGCAACAGAGAAGTGAAGATGATAAAGGAATTCTTTTGGTGGATATTATTAATAATACCTCAAATATTAAGAAAGAGCACTGCCTTATAAATATAAAATTATAAACTTTGATATAAAAGTAATGATATAAGAATTAAGGAGGAGATAGGCCAATACAGTTAATAAAAGTTTAAGAATGCTAATTTCCTTATCTCTTGAAAAGGGAAATCAATAGATACTTTCAAAGGGTGGTAACTGAAACATGGGAATGATAATCATAATTATTAAAACTACAAAAATATGTAAGTAATAATTGTCAGTCAAAGAGGTCAGGAAAATGGAAAGTAGTATTAGTTAATCTCATTTTTCATAAGAAGGATGAATTAATTAAGTTAAAAATTAATAAATTCTGGATAAGATCCTGATGTAGAAAAAGGTATTAATAGAAAAGCTGAATGAATCTGTACTTTAGTTTACAATAGTATGCTGACATTAATTTCTCTCTTTTTTTATTTTTTTTGAGACAGAGTCTCACTATGTCACCCTCAGTAGAGTTCTGTGGCATCACAGCTCACAGCAACCTCAAAGTCTTGGGCTTAAGTGCTTCTTTTGCCTCAGCCTCCCAAGTACCTGGGACTACAGGTGCCTGCCACAATCCCCTGGCTATTTTTTGGTTGCAGTTGTCATTGTTTAGTAGTTCTGGGCCGGGCTTGAACCCGTCAGCCTCATTGTATGTGGCCGATGCCCTACTCACTGAGCCAATTTCTGTTTTGACAGGTGTTCTATGGCAACATATCACTTATATATCAGATGATAATATCAGTGAAAGCTCAGTGAAGGGCAGTGGCCTTCTTATGTTTTATGTTTTTATGGTTTTTTTGCAATTCTTCTGTAAGCATAGATTATCTGAACATTAAAATTTTTAAACATTTGATAAATCAATAATTATAGCAAGGTTGCAAGGTAAAAGGTTAATGGGCAAAAGGACAATGATTTTCATGTGTAACAATAATGAAGTAGAATTTCAAATAGAAATCACAATATAATTTATATTAACACTCCCCCAAATGAAATATTTAGCTGTAAATTCACAAAATACGTACAAAATCTATTTAAGAAAAATGATAAAATTCTCATAAAAAAATAAAAGAACTAAATAAATGGAGAGATATTCCATGTTCATGGATAAGAAGACACAATATTGTCAAGATATCAGTTCTTCCAAACTTGATCTATGGATTCAATATAATCCCATCAAGTTATTTTGTGGATATGCACAAACTGATTGTAAACTTTATATGGAAATACAAAATATCCAGAATAGCCAACACAGTATTGAAAAAAGAAACAAGTTGGTGGACTGACATTACTCAACTTCAAGACTTATTAAAAAGCCATAGTAAATCAAGATGGTGGACTGTTGATGATAATGCAAAAAATATATCCACGGGACAGAACAGTGGATATATTTTTTGCATTATCATCAACAGTCCACCATCTTGATTTACTATGGCTTTTTAATAAGTCTTGAAGTTGAGTAATGTCAGTCCACCAACTTGTCCCCTATCACATAAATATAGTCAACTGACTTTTGACAAAGAAGTGGGGCAATATAATGTGATAAAGATGGTCTTTTCAACGAATGTTGCTGGAACAACTGGATATCCACATGCCAAAAAAGAGAGAGAGAGAGAGAGTAGACGAAGACGTTATACTCTGAATAAAAATAAATTCAAAAATAGATCATAAACCTAAAGGTAAAATGCAAAACTATAGAACTCCTAGATGATAACAGGAGAAAACCTAGATGACTTTGTGTATGGCAATTGCTTTTTAGACACACAAGGCACAATTTTAAAAAGAAATAATTGATAAGATTGACTTAAAAATTAAAAACTCCTGTTCTGTGAAAGACAAAAAGAAAGTGAGAAGACAAGGCACTGTCTGAGAGAAAATATTTGCTAAAGACACATTCTGATAAAGGATTGTTTTCCAAAATATACAAAGAACTCTTAAAACTCAACACTAAGAGAACAAAAATGCAGGTAAACACAAACCAAAGAGCTTAACAAATACCTCACAAGATTCTATACATTATAAATCGAAAAACACAAGGAAATACCACTCCATATGTCTTAGAATGGCTAAAATCCACTGACTTCACCGAATGCTGGTGAGGATTTGGAGGAGCAGGAACTCTCATTCATTACTAGTGGAACTAATAAATGGTATGATCACTCTGAAAGAGTTCAGTGGTTGCTTTAAAAACTAAATATTCTCTTACCATGCAGTTAAGAAATTGTGTTCCCCCCAAACTGGAAAACATAGAACCACACAAAACTAGTACACAGATACTTATAGCATTTTGATTCGTAATTGCCAAAACTTGGAAGCAGTCAAGATATCCTTGAATAGGTAAATGGTTAAATAAATTGTGGTGCCTCCAGACAATGCGATATTATTCAGTGCTAAAAATAAGCTACCAGGCTGTGAAAAGACATGGAGGAACTTTAAATGCATATCACTGAGTGAATGAAGTAAATCTGAAAAGGCTACAAACTGGACGATTCCAACTATCTGACCTTTCAGAAAAGACAAAACTGTGGAGATGGTAGAAAGATCAGCGATTGCTAAGGGTAAGGGTGAAACAGCAAGTGCAGATGTAGATGAAGGTGGTTATACTAAACAATAGATTTCTAATGCAGATAAAAAACAGTCTTATGTGGGAAGAAGAAACCATTTATGACTTTCATAGCTAGAGAGAAGTCAATGCCTGGCTTCAACATTTCAGAGGCCAGGGTGACTAATGATTGTTTGTCATTCAGAAAATCATAGAGCCCTCAAGAATTGTACTAAACCTATTTGGCTTTTCTCTATAAATGAAACATAAAACCTAATAAGAGCACTTCTGTTTACAACATCATTTAATGAATATTTTTAGGCCACTGTTGAGACCTACTGCTCAGAAAAAGAAAGGTTCCTTTCAACATATTAATGCTCTTTGACCATGAGCCTTGTCACTCAAGAGCTCCGATGAAGATGTACAGGGAGGTTAATATTGTTTTTATGCCTGCCAACACAATATTCTGCAGCCCATGAATCAAAGAGTAATTTCAACTCTCTTATTATTTAAAAAAGACTTTTTTTTTTTTTTATTTTGTAGAGACAGAGTCTCACTGTACCACCCTTGAGTAGAGTCCCATGATGTCACATGGCTCACAGTAACCTCTAACTCTTGGGCTTACGCGATTCTCTTGCCTCAGCCTTCCAAGCAGCTGGGACTATTTTATAAGGCTTATTGTTTCCATAAATACTGAATCATTTGTGAATCTGGGCAAAGTACATTGAAAACCTTCCAAAGGATTCACCATTCTAGATGCTTTAAGATTTATGGGAAGAGGTCAAAATATCAACATTAACAGGAGTTTGGAAGAAGTTGATTCAACCCCTTATATATATGACTTTGAGGGACTCAAGACTTTAGTGCAGACGTAGTAGAAGTAACAAGAGAACTAGAATTAGAAATGAGGCTTTAATCTGGGACTGAACTGATGCAATCTCACAATAAAACTTAAATGGATGAGAGATTGCTTCTTATGAATGATCAAAGAAAACAGTTCATTGACATGGAAACTTCTCCTGATGAAGCTGCTATGACCATTGTTAAGATGACAAGAAAGGATTTAGAATATCACAGAAGCTTAATGGAGAAAGCAGACGCAGGATTTAAGAGGATTAAGTTTAGTTTTGAAAGAAGTTCTACCACGGGTAAAATGCTATCAAACAGCATCGCATGATGCAGAGAAATCTTCCCTAAAAGATTCAATAAATGCAGCAAACTTACTTTTCTTATTTTAAGAAATTGCCACAGCCACCCCAACCTTCAGCAACCAGCACCATGATTAATCAGCAGCCACCAGCATCGAGGGGGAACCCTCTGCCAGCAAAAAGATTATGACTCGCTGAAGGAGCAGATGATCAATAGTTTTTTTTTAACAATAAAATATTTTAAAATTAAGCTATATAGGTTGTTTAGACATGCTTTTGCAGTCTTTATGGGCTACCCAACAGTGTAAACATAACTTTCATATGCACTGCGGAATGGGGAATTGTGTGATTTGTCTTATGGGATATTCACCTTATTGTGGTAGTCTAGAAGTAAGTCCACAGTCTCTCCAAGGGATTCCTGAGCCCCTTTGCACATTTCTACTCCCCATTTCTACTCTGTCTGCCAGTACGGATTTGCCTAAACATTTCATGTAAACATTTGCCTATTCTAAACATTTCATGTAAAAAGAATCATACAACATGTGGCTTTTGTGATCGTCGTCTTTTACTTCATAGGATGTTTTCAGAGTATATTTGTTTTGTAGCAAGACTCAGTACTTCATTTCTTTTTGTGGCTAAAAAATATTTCATGGATTTATATATCCCATTTTATTTATTAATTCATTTATTGATGGATATTTGGTTTCTCCCCAGTTTTCATCTATTATGAAAAATAATTCTGTATACGTGTGTGTACAAGTTTTTGTGTGAACATATATTTTTGATTGGGGGGGTATATAACTAGAATTGCTGGATCACATGATAAATTTGTGTTTAACTTGTAAGTATCTGCCAAACTGTTTTGCAAAGTGACTACACCATTTTACATTCTGAGCCGTGATGTAAAGGGCCCATGTTTTCCGTGTCATTGCCAATGCCTGCTATTTTCAAATTTTCTCTGTATTATAGCAATTCTGGTGGGTGTGAAGTAGTATTGAAATGAAGTTAGTTTGGTTTACACTTCCTTCATGCTTACTGATACTGATCATTTTCTCTTGAGCTTGTTGGACATTTGTGTATCTTCATTGGAGAAATTTTTATTTAGGTTTTCTGCTCAGATTTTAGATACTTATCTGATATATAATTTATAGATATTTTCTTTCATTCCATGGGGCTACTTTTAACTTTTTTATTGTGTCCATTTTTTAAATTCTGTTTTTGTATTTTTTGAGACAGGGTTTCCCTCTGTCACACAGGCTCAAGGGCAGTGGTGTGATCATAGCGCACTGTCACCTCAAACTCCTGGGCTCAAACAGTCCTCCCACCTCAGCCTATGGAGTAGCTAGGACTATAAGCACATGCCGCCATGCCTGGCTAACTTTTTTATATCTTGTAGAGATGGGGATCTCACTATGTTGCCCAGGCTTGCCTCAAACTCTTGGCTCAAGCAATCCTCCCACCTTGGCCTCTCAAAGCTCTGGCACTTTAGGTGATAGCCACCAAGCCTGGCTGCCTTTCTTTAATAGTGTTCTTTGATGCACAAAAGTTTTACACTTTTTATGGTTTTATTTATTTATTTATTTATTTATTTATTTATTTATTTTTGTTGCTTGTGCTTTTTGGGTTTCATCAAAGAGACAGTTGTCACATCTGAGGTAACAACGATCTACCCTAGTGTTCTTTTCATAGGATTTCAGTTTCAGCTCTTCTATTTAGGCAGTGAATTTTTCTGCACACTGCTAGTTAAGAATCCAGCTTCTTCTTCTTCTTTTTTTTTTTTTTTTTGAGACAGAGTCTTACTATGTCACCCTCCGTAGAGTCCCATGGCATCACAGCTCACAGCATCCTCAAACTCTTGGGTTTAAGTGATTCTCTTGCCTTAGCCTCCCAAGTACCTGGGACTACAGGTACTTGGGGAGATGCCACACAGCTTACTGTTTTTACTGAGATTCAGCATTTTCTCTTTAATTACTCTTCCCTAGATTGCTAGAAGACTTTGGTTAATTTTCAGAGTTCTGAAAATGTTAATTCTGACAATTTTCTTATTTGTTTTTTTTCTGGAGAAGAGGACTTTAGAGTCTTAGCATTTCCGAGTCTGAAGCATTATAATAGCACAATAAATGGTGATGTTGAACGCAATTGAAATAGAGATCAAAATACTTTATGAAAATCAATAAGCTAGGGAATTGCATACCACATCCTCCCGATACCTACTCATCTTTATGTGGTTTCCCCTCTAGCCCTAATTATAGTTGCAAAGATACAGGTCTAGGCTGAGGAGGATCAGCCTGCCCCTACAAGTGTGGCGTGAGCAACAGCTGAAGGTCAAGATTCTTCTGAGACTTGGTTTTTGCCTCTGATTGTTGGGTGACCCAGGATGACAGAGTAGCTTAACATTTCAGTTGCTTTATTTATATATGTATATATTTTAAAATCACCTAGAGAGGGAAATAAAGAACGAACAGTAGATACCTATATATTCAAGCAGAAAAATAAAAAAGTTTGCATTCATCTGTTTTTCAGTTCTAAGACAGAATCTAACTTTTATTGTGGCTGTCAAATCATCTTGATTTGTTCAAAGAAAGGGATTAACTACCTGGATACAGACAGCCAAATAGCACCCTTCCCCTTCACTTTCCCACCCTTCCCCCAGATGCCTCGGCAGACACACCCAGAGATCATATATAACAGTATTTTCTGTTTGGTCTTCTGTGGCCAATCCCTGAGAAAGAGGAAACCCAAGCTTACCACATGTGAAATCTTTCCTTTTAGTAGATTTGGCCTAAACTCAAATTTCTCGAGCAGTAAATTTGACAGGGGTTCAGGAAAAATCTCTGCCTGGACTCATGCTGGAATGCTCAGCCACACCTTGTTGGAGAGCCGGGCAGCCCAGCTCTGTGAGGCGTGGCAGGTGGGGCTGGTCTCCGTCACAATCACGAACCCCACGTCCCCAGCTTCCACTCTGCTGCCCTACCTTCTCATTGGAACTATCTGTGTGACCTCTTGTTTTCCCCCTTTGTTTTTATTAAAACTACATTCAGGAAAAATATCTGATAAATTCATCACCTCCATAAAAGGAATGAAGAATCAGGTTGAATGAATATTCCTTTCAAGAATATTTTAAATTGTGACAGGAAATTAAACCTTGCGCTAAGAGAAAAATATCTCCTTTTTTTTTTTTTTTTTTTGGTTTTGCTGTTTTGCCCAGGGCCAGGCTCGAACCCTCCACCCCCAATATACAGGGCCGGCACCCTTTCTTCTTGAGCCATAGGTGCCACCTGGAAAAATGTCTCCTAAAGGATATTCTGTACAAGCAGGGCAGGCTGGAGAAGTGAGGGCTGGGGGAGTCATCCTTCTATTACCCTGATGCCCACATGCCTCCTGAGGGCAGACTCAGAGCTTGTGTGTCTTCTGCCTCTGTAAGGACCTCTTCCCATACCTCCTTCCAAGAGACCAAACGGTGTGACAGAGCTCACCACACTCTCTCCTCAACCAGCAGAAAGGCCTCCAGACTGCTCAGCAGTATCTCAGGGTATGTGCATACATACGACCTTTTTTTGATCAGTGTTATTATTTTATTACTTTAATTAAACTTTATTTCAGTTCTAATTCAATAATAAACACGCAAGAGTCCAGGCATTGCCTCTTCTCAGGTGTTTTCCCCTAGAGCAGTCAACTCTGCATTGTCACCATCACCCCAATTTCCTTGAATCAATTCTGCCTTTTTTTTTTCTTTTTTTTTTTTTAGAGACAGAGTCTCACTTTGTTGCCCTTGGTAGAGTGCTGTGGCGTCATGGGCTTAGGTGATTCTCTTGCTTCAGCTTCCCAAGTAGTTGGGACCACAGGCGCCCGCCACAATGCCCGGCTATTTTTTGTTGCAAGTTGGCTGGGGCTGGGTTTGAACCCGCCACCCTCAGTATATGGGGCCAGCACTCTACCCACTGAGCCACAGGCACCTCCCCAACTCTGCCATTTTTATAATCTCTAGAAACTTGATCTCTTTCTGTTATTCAATTATATCATTTACATCCTGAGTTCTTTCTGTGTACCTTGGTTTTTTTGGTCTACGGACTAATCTTACATCACCATGACCTTCCAATCTTAAGGCTTTGACACAAAAAGACATAATATATTGTTTTTGTCACTAGAAAGTAACAGTTTCACATAGTTTGGATTCCCAAAACCATCCTATACTTATTTTTTTAAGTTTTGTCCTATAATTTGCTTCCAAGTCCTTGTATCGCTTTATTTCTCTTAATTCCAATCTATTCTTTTTTATTTTTCCCACAAAATTTCTAATACTCAGAACAAAGCCATCTGACCTAAAATCCCTTGCTATTTCTTATCTACAATTCCATTTTTTTGTATCATTCATTACATCTCCTTTCCTTCTAATTTAGAGAAATAAATGTCTCACCTTTACCATGTGAACCCTGTGTCCCAAGGTACACAAGTTTCCTGCAGGGTCTTAGTATTAATACTTCAGTTCTTACACACATCATCTTCTTTGGGTTCCATGAGAGTAATTTTTATTCTAGTTTGCTCTTTATTATGTTTATGTTTTCCTTTAAAGCCCTTATATACTAGTTGTTTTAAAGTCCTTATCTATCAAGCGCACTCTCTCTGCCATTTCTGGGTCTGTTTTTATTTACTGATTTATTTTTCTGGTTGTCAGTACTAGTTTCCTGCCTCTTCACATTACGTATTTTCTAAAATTAAACACTGTACAACAGGAATGCCACATTGTTAATATCTAGATTTTTTTTGTGTTTCTGAGAGTAGTGAGTTTTGTTTTGACAGGCAGTTAAGCTGCTCCTGCATCAGCAGGTTCCTTTAAAGCTTTTAAAAAGCTCTGTCAGGGCCGGTTTACAGAAACCCTCCACTCAAGGTAGTTCAGACCTGAGGGTTAAGTCCTGACCTTTCTAGGCTCTTTCTTGAATGATGCTGGTGTCCTATGAACTCTCTATGCTTTGGCGGGTCAGGTGTTGAATATTTCTTTGCTTTGTCCAAGCTCTAGTGAGTGTTCAGTTTTAGTTTCTTAACTTTGTTCTTTCTTGCATATATTGTGTACCTTCATTCAATAAAAATCCAATGTGTATCTCTAAAGAACAATAAAATCCTTGTAAATACTTATAGGATAGTTACAAAATTGAGGAAATAATATTTACATAACACTTTCATTTAAGTTATAGGGTATGAGGGCAGCGCCTGTGGCTCAAAGGAGTAGGGCGCTGGCCCCATATGCCAGAGGTGGCGGGTTCAAACCCAGCCCTGGCCAAAAACTGTAAATTATAGAATATGTTTCAATTTTATGCTTGTATCAATAATTTTTCCTTTATAGCAATATATTTTCCAGTTCAAAATCATGTGTTGTGTCTAGTTGCAATAGCTCTTTAGTATAATTTTAACTGGGAATATTTTGTTTTTCATGCCATTCATACCTTTGAAGAAAACAGGCCAGGTTTATTTAGAGTGCACCACAGTTCGAGTTTGTCTGGTATTTCCTTACGATTAGATTTAGATTATGCATGTTTTTCCTAGAGCACTGCTTGAGTGATGTCTGAGTCTCAAAGATGCATGTGATAGCTTTCCCCTTAGTGAGGTTAGTTTTAATTACTTGTGTAAGGTTTCACCTGACTGCTCTACTGTTTATTTCCTTTTCCAAAATTAGTGAGTACTTAGCTTTTAATTTAACAGTTAATAAATTAATTTCTTCCTTCCAATCTTTCTATCCTATATTTACATTTGATATTATTTTTCTTATCTTACTGCAGTGGACACATACGTAGAAATATTAATAGTTAGTACCTGTGTCCTGTTCTAACTTCTGAAAATATTCCTTCCTCCTTTCTTTCCCTCTTTCCTTTTGCGATGATAGTTATGATCTTTTCGCCTTAGATTTGTCTGACACTCTCACTATACAGCCCCATTTCTTTTAGTTAGTATTTGCTGTTTATCTTTTCTCCATTCTTTCACTTTCAACTTTTCTGTATAGTAATTTCCAATATCTCTTTCAAGTAGCATTTAATTAGACTTCATAGAAGTCTAATTGTACAAACTCTTTATCTCATTTGCGTTCATTATGATAAATGGTATATTTGCATTTTTACACCATTTTATGCCTTTCAATTGCCCTATTCTGTCTTTTTTCTCCCTTATTTCTTACTATGAATGAACCGATTTAAATTGCTACTTCACCACACTCGTGTGGAGTTTCTATGTCCCACCCCTGTTGGTGTCGTGGTTACTCTAAAACACAGCCACATGCTGGACATGATGCCTAAAGTCACTCTGTATCTAACCTCTACCTTCTTTGCAAACAATTATTATTACTAATTTTGTTTATTTATTTTTATTAAATCATAGCTGTGTACATTAATGCAATCGCAGGGTACAATGTGCTGGTTTTACATACAATTTGAAACATTTTCATCAAACAGGTTAACATCACCTTCACGGCAGTTTCTTAGTCATTGGGTTACGACATTCGTATTCTACATTTAGTAAATTTCACATGTACCCTTGTGAGAGGCACCGTAGGTGTTACTAATTTTATAATGGTGATTTTAGCTGTTATTAATCTGCACGTTTTGTTTGTTCACTATGACCACCTCTTGGATCTCAGCCCTTCCAAAAAATTGACACCACTTTACATAAACTTTTACTTATTTATTTATTTATTGTTTCGGGTTCATTGGGGGTACAATGAATTACGTTACCTTATTTGCATTTGTTAAGTAAACTTTTCCTTAATAAACTATATATTTTAGAAATTCCTTTAATGGCAGTCTGTTAGGGTAAACTCAGATTTTGTCCGAAAATGCATTTTCTGTCTTATATTTAAATTATTATTTCAAAATATTACGGGGTACAGATATTTCTGGTTACGTGTATCAGTTTTGTTATGCTTAAGCCAGGGTTAATGGTGTTCCCATCACCTGAGTAGTAGTCACGGTGTCCGTTCGGCAGGTTCCCCATCCTGCATCCCTCCCTCTCTGCACATGTGTGCTCTTAACTTAATTCTACTTTAATAGCACGTATATGTGGTGTTTGTTTTTCCTTTCTTTAGATACCTTCACTTAGGAGAATGGTGTCTAGCTCCGTCCAGATTGTTGCAAAAGGCCTTTGCAACAATCCTTTTCATGGAGGAATAATATTCCATAGGGTAAATATACCACATTTTGTTAATCCATTCATGATTTGATTGGCATTTGGGTTGATTTCACATCTTTGTAATTGTGATTTGTGCTGTAATAAACATTTGAGTACAGGTGTCTTTTTTGTAAAAGTATTTCTTTTCCTTCCAGTAAATACATAGAAGTGGGATTGCTGAATCGAACAGTAGGTCAACTTTTAGTTATTTGAGGAATCGCCATACGTTTTCCATAGAGATTGTATTAATTTGCAGTCCCATCAACAGTATATATGAATTCCTTTCTCTTTTCAATCACACCAAGATTTATTATTTTTGTGCTTTTTTTATAAAAGCCATTCTATGTGAGGTAAGGTGATTAAATGTTTTAATTTGCATTTCTCTGATAATTAGTCTTGTTGAGCATTTTTTCATATGGTTTTTAGTGGCCATTTGTCTTATCTTCTTTTGAAAAGCTTCTGTTCACAGGGCGGTGCCTGTGGCTCAAAGGAGTAGGGTGCCGGCCCCATATGCCGGAGGTGGTGGGTTCAAACCCAGCCCCAGCAAAAACTGCAAAAAAAAAAAAAAAAAAAAAAGCTTCTGTTCATGTCTTTTGCCCATTTTTTAAATGGGGTTGTTTGGGTTTTTTCCTTATTGATTTGCTTGTGTTCTGGTTTTTTTTCTTTTTCTTTCTTTCCTTTTTTTTTTTTTTTTTTTTTTGGCAGTTTCGGCTGGGGCTGGGCTTGAACCACCACCCCTGGTATATGGGGCCAGCATCCTACTCCTTGAGCCACAGGTGCCTCCCTAATTTGCTTGTGTTCTTTGTAGATTATGGTCGTTGTCCTTTATTGGTTATATAACTTGTGAATTCTCTCTCATTTTGACGATTGTCTATTTGCTTTGTTGATTATTTCCTTAGCTGTGCAGAAGCTTTTGAATTTAATCAAGTCCAATTCATTTATTTTTGTTGTTATCCTGATTGCCATTGGGGTCTTCTTCATGAACTGTTTGCCTAGGTTGATATATAGTAGAGTTTTCCCAGTGTTTTCTTCTAGTATCCTCATGGTTTCATGCCTTAGGTTTAAACATTTTATCCATCTTAATTTTTGTGAGAGGTGAGAGATAGAGACCCTGTTTCATTCTTCTGCATGTGGCTGTCCCCTTTTCCCTGAACCATTTATTGAACAGGATTTCTTTTCCCCAGTGTAGCTTTGTTTGCTTTCTCAAAGATCAGCTGTCTGTATGTGCATGGTTTTATACTCAAGTTCACCCTTTTGTTCCATTGGTCTATGTTCCTATTTTTGTGACAATATTGTGCTATTTGTGTTACTATAGCCTGTCCTATAGTTTGAAGTCGGGTAATGTGATGTCTCCAGATTTGGTCTTTTTGTTTAAGATTGCTTTGGCAATTCAGGCTCTTTTTTGATTTCAAAAAAGGATAGAATTATTTTTTCTATATCTGTGAAATATGACATTGATATTTTTATGTGGATTGCATTGAATCCATTGCTTTGGGTAATGTGGACGTTTTAACAATGTTGATTCTGCTGATCCTCAAGCCTGATAAGATTTTCCATTTGTTTGTGATTTCTTTGCTCAATGATAGTTTTCTTTGTAGAGATCTTTTACCTCCTTAGTTAAGTATATTCCTGGGTATTTTATTTTCTTTGTAGTTATTGTGAATCAGTATTTTTTTAACTTCATTTTTATTAAATCATCACTGTATAGATTTATGGGGTACTATGTGATGATTTGATAAATGAATTAAAATTAGTTTAATTTAAACATAGCCATCACCTCACTTTTTTTGTGGTTAGACATTTATAATATACTCATAGTTGTTTTGAATGTACCCTTGCACTGGGCACACTAGGTGAGATTCCACCAAATGTCCTCCCTCCACTTGTCCTCTCCCCACCGTCCCCTTCCCCTCCTCTCCTCTCCTTTCTGGACTATTTTTTGTGTTTTATCATTCATTTAAATATGTAAGTGTATCTATATTGGTTTCATAATAGTATTGAGTACATTGGATACTTTTTTCCCCATTCTTGAGATGCTTTACTATGAAGAATATGTTCTAGCTCCATCCAGGTAAACATAAAAGATGTAAAGTCTCCCTCTTTTTATGGCTGCATAGTATTCCACGGTATACACACACCACAATTTGTTAATCTTCATGGGTTGACGGCCATTTAGGTGGCCTCCATGACTTAACTATTGGAATTGGGCTGCAATAAACATTCTGGTGCAAATGTCTTGGTTGTAAAATTATTTTTGTTCATCTGTGTAGATACCTAGTAATGATATTGCAGGATCAAATGGGAGGTCAATGTTTAGTTTTTGGAGAATTCTCCAAACTTCTTTCCAAAAGGGCTGTATTAGTTTGCAGTCTCACCAGCAGTGTAAGAAGTGTTCCTTTCTCTCCACATCCATGTCAACAGTTCGGGGATTTTGTGATGTGGGCTAATCTCACTGGGGTTAGGTGATATCTCAAAGTGGTTTTGATTTGCATTTCTCTGATGATTAAAGATGCTTGAACAGAAACTTCTCTGAAGATGACAGGCGCATGGCCTACAAACATATATTGAGTATTTGATTTGGCTCTCAGCATAACTGTTACGCATGTGTAGTAACGCGATTGATTTGTGTACATTGATTTTGTAACCTGAGATTTTGCTGAGTTTATTTACGAATTCTAGGAGTTCTGGCGGAGTCTTTGGGATTTTGTAGATATAAGATCATACTGACAGCAAAGAGTAATAATTTGGCCTCCTCCATAGCAATTTGGATATATTTTATTTCTTTCTCTGGCCTGATTACTCTGGCCAGGAAGTACTCTGAAGTACTTTGTTGAATAGAAGTGGTGACAGTGGGCACACCTGTCCTCTTCCAATTCTTTGAGGAAATGCTTTAAACTTTTCCTCATTCAAGATGATGTTGGCTATAGTTTGTCATGTATGACTTTTATAATCTTGAGATATGTTTCTTTTGTGCCTGGTTTGTTGAGGGTTTTTGTCATGAAAAGATGTGGAATTTTGTTGACTGCTTTCCTGCATCTATTGAGATGATCATATGGTCTTTGTTTTTGCTTTTCTTTGTGTGATGAATCACATTTATTAACTTATACATGTTAAATCATCCTTGCAACGCTGGAATGCTGCCCACATGGTCATGATGGATTATTTTTTTGAAATGCTGTTGAATTTGGTTTGCTGGTATTTTATTGAGGATTTTCGTAACTATATTCATAGGGGATATTGGTCTGTGATTTTCTTTTTTTGTTGTTGTGTCCTCTCTTGACTTCAGTGTCAAGGTGACACTAAATTCTCTCCTTCTCAAAGTTATGAAATAGTTCTTGCAGTGTGGGTACCCATTCTTCTCTGCAGGTCTGATAAAATTCAGCCATCAATCCATCTGGTCCAGGGTTTGTTCTTGGAAGATTTTTTTATTACTGCTTCACTCTCATTGCTCATTCTTGGTCTGTTCAGGAGCTCTATTTCTTCTTGATTGAGTCTTGTGAGGTTGTGTGTTTCCAGGATTTTCTTCATTTCCTGTATGTTTTAGAGTTTATTTTCCTAGCAGTCACAGATGATATTTTGTATTTCTATGGTACTCATTAAAATAGATCCTTTTTCATTTCTGATTGAGATTACTTGGCTCTTTTCTCTTACATTCCTGACTGATCAGCAGAGGTCTATCATTTTGTTTATCTTTTCAAAGAACCAACTTTCTGTTTCATTGAGCCTTTGCATTATTTTCTTGTTTTCCATTTTGTTTAGTTCCGTGCTGACCTCAGTTATTTCTTCTGCTGGTTTTGGCTTTGATTTGCTCTTCTTTTTCTTGTTCCTGGAGACGTCATTAGATTATTGATTTGAGATCTTTCTGTCTTTTTTTCTTTTTTTAGAGATAGAGTTTCACTTTATCGCCCTTGGTAGGGTGCCGTGGTGTCACACTGTTCACAGCAACCTCCAACTCCTGGGCTTAGGCGATTCTCTTGCCTCAGCCTCTGGAGTAGCTGGGACTACAGGTGCCCACCACAATGCCCAGCTATTTTTTTGTTGCAGTTTGGTTGGGGCCAGGTTTGAACCCACCAACCTCAGTATATGGGGCTGGCACCCTACCCACTGAGCTACAGGCACAGCCCCTTTCTGTCATTTTGATGTAAGCATTTAAGGTTTTGACTCTGCCCTTCAAGGCTTGTTTGCGGAATGCTATAGATGTTGATGGCTTTTGTCCCCTTTGTCATTAAGTTCAAGAAATTAATTTCTGTCTTAACACTGTAATTGGGTAAATGAGGTGAAGGCTATGTTAATTAGTAGGATGTAAGCACTCCAATTTGTACAAATAATCAACACAATGAATCCCATAATGGCATAAATGTATTCATAATCTATGTACAAATGACTTAATAAAAAAAACTTAAAAAAAAAGAAATTTTCGTTTTTAACTCAGTAATTGTTCCGCAGCAAGTTGCTTAACTGCTAAGACTTTCTGTAAAGTTGAGTGTTTCACGATCTGATTTCTAGTTTATTTCAATGTGGTCTGAGAAGGTACACGGCATGATTTCTGTTTTGATGAATTTGTTGAGACATGTTTTATGGCCTACGATACAATCATTCTTGGCAAATGTTCCATCTACTATGAGAAGAATGCATATTCTGTAGTTTGGGGGTAAATGTTCTGTGAATGTCTATTAGTCCCATTTGTTCTGTGTTCCCGTTTAGGGCCAGTGTATCTTTATTTTGTGCTTTGATGATCTGTCTTGCTTTGGCGGTGGGTGTTAACGTCCCTTGGGATCACAATGCTACTACTTATTTACGTGCTTAGCCCCGAGGAATTCATTTTATGTATCTGGGAGTCCCCCGTGTTAGATGCATGTGTATTTAGGATTGTTATGTCTTCTTGTGAATTGCTTCAATCACCGTTATACACTGGCTGTCTTTGTCTTTTTTTTACCATTGCTGATTTAAAGTTGATTGGTATGATGAGTGAATGGCCATACCTGCCTGCTTTTGGTATGGGTCTGGGTGGAATTTCTCTCCGCCCTTTTCCACTGAGCCTGTGTGCACCTGTCGCCGCCTCTGTGCTGCCTGCTGCTGCTGTCTGCGCTGCGTGTTCCTCAACAGATGGTTGAGGAAGTCTGAGCTGGAGCTGGGTAAGACCCTCTTCACTGAGGTTGATGTTGTAGGGATGGCTCTGCCCAGGGTGTCCCCCGCACTGGTCGAGGCTGTCCAGGCTGTGGTCAAGAGTTCCTGGGATGTGGGGTATTATTTGCTTAAACTGTATCCTGGGGTACTGGCAGCTCAAGGCTGGGGGGAGGGCCCTGGTGGGGCATTGGAGCAGTTCCTTGGCAGTGGTGTAGGATCCAGGGTGGGGTTTTGGGGCCCAGGGTCAGTACTAGAATCTCCCACTGGTGCGCTGGGCCTGGCAGCAGCCCTGAGGACACAAAAGAAGAGCTTCAGGGAGTGGAGAGACAGAGGCCGTGAGTGAGTCAGCCATAGAAATGTCTGTGAGAACAAACTGCCAGGGAGAGGAACAGGGGGTGAAAAGCTCCGAGATGAGGCCCTCTTGGGTGGAGTCAAGTTGGCAAGAAGACCCTGTGGCTGAGGCTCAGGGAGCCCAGCAGAACTTGTGAGGCCAGTGCTGTCACCGCAGGTCAGGGAAAGCAGGTCAAGATGAGCACTTTAGATTTTATTGCAAGTGTGAAAGAAAGCACTAGAAAGTGTCAGGGGCGTTGCGACTGTATTGCACTCAGGCTGCTATGTGTAGAGAAGAGCAGTTAACTCTGCTGAAGCATCAGTGTTTAGACACCACCGATGCCCATAATGAGCAAACCTTTCCCTGGGGGAGAGCTTTCAACAGTACAGTTATTATTACCCGTTTATTTAGATGCTGTGAACACATGCACACACACCACGCATATCTCCTCAAGCTTCAGTTGCTCTTTGTGATTTGCAGAAGTCAAATCACATTTACCATTTGACTGCAAATTCTATGCCTGGCCAATTGGGGACACCAAGTGACAACAGGTGCCTCTGAAAGGAAATTAAGATGATGGAAATGGCCCTCTGGAAAGAAACCCCACTGGGTGCTACACCGCACAGGAGATGACCAAAAGCGTTTCTCAATATTTTATTTTAGAAAAATTTAAGTATACAGAAAAGCTGAAAGAATTGAACAGGAACATCCATATAGTCACCATGTAGGTTCCAAAATTGACAACATGTTGTTACATTTGTTTTCTCCTGTGCATGCCATGTATCTAAATCTTTCCATCAATCTTGTTGTCTATAAATATTATTCTCAATGCAATTCAAAGTAACTTTCAAATATCAGTTCACTTTACTCTTAAACATTTCAACTGTCTTCTCAATATTTGTTTATGATTGTTAACTTTTTAGGCAAAATGTACATATAGTGGAATGCACAAATCTTAAGGGTATTAATATGATTTGCAATTGTGATAAACTATTATCAATATATAAACTAATAGAAAGAGCCTCAGAAAATTCCTTTAGGCCATGTCCCAATTTCCATCCCAGCTGCTTCACCGCTCCAAAGGTAATCACAGCTCTGATTCTTCTTCTTTTTCTTTTTTTGCAGTTTTTGGCCGGGACTGGGTTTGAACCCACCACCTCCAGCATATGGGGCCGGCGCCCTACTCCTTTGAGCCACAGGCACCACCCTCTCTGATTCTTCCTTTAACCAGAGATCGATGTGACTGTTGCAGAACTTTGTGTAAATTAAAGTATGCTATATCTCTTCAGTGTAAGGTCACTTTCACTCAGCAACATGTTTTTAAGGCTCATCCACGTTACTGCGTCTGATCCTTTCATTTCCTTGCTAATGCTGAATAGTGAGAGTTCCAATCTATGAATATCCCAAAGTTTATCTGTTCTTGCTGATGGACACTTGTTTTTTGCCTATTATGAATAAAGTTGCTGCGAACATGCATGTCTTTTTGTGATTTATGTTTTCATTTCTAGAACTAAAACTGCTGGGCCACAAGGTGGATGTGTGTTTAGTTTACTAAGATGCTGAAAGCCTTTTCTGCAGCGGATGTTCATGTTCACAGATGCCATCAATGCTCAAGAGTTTCAGAATCAGTCTTTTCATCTCAGCAGTCCTGGTGGGTGGGTATATCTGACTGTGGTTTCCACTGATTTTGAACACTGTCTTGTCCTTATTGGTCGTTTGTATATCTTCCTTTTCGAAGTATCTGCTCAAAACCCAGATAACTGCATAGCCAGAAGTAACTTATTAAAAAGTAAATAAACCAGGCAGCACCTGTGGCTTAAGGAGTAGGGCGCTGGCCCCATATACCGGGGGTAGCAGGTTCAAACCCAGCCCTGGCCAGAAACTGCAAAAAATAAAAAAATTAAAAAATGAACCCATTTCATTAAATATCATAGTGTAATAAAATCAACAGTTCTATAAAACAGATAATTGATATATAAATGATAAAATTATAAATAGACAATTAGAACAAACAAAACCATAAACACTAATGGTATCTAAAATGCATGTGATAAACAATTCTCTGGAAAATAAGCATAGAAGTAAAGCATGTCAATTAGGTCCTATAATTCAGAATAAAGAGAACACACGAAGATTACAAAAGAGCAGTGAACATGATTTCTGCCATGTGAAAAATGCCAAGGACTAATGCATGCTAATAGATTTTAAATTTTCAATGGAAAGATCATTTTCTTATCAATTAAAACTATCAAAAATAACACTTCAAAATGAGAAAAATGTAACTGACTATGGTCACAACATTACCTGTCAGGTGCAGACCCTTTTTTGTCATCACGAAACAGTAACATCAAAACATCACGCAAATACTTAACCTTCCATCCCCGAGAATCCCTCATTTCAACATCCTTCCATTACCATGAACGCTTTCTGGTTACCCCAGATTTAACTCACTTTATTTTTTCTACAGATTATGATTTGATAATAGTGTTGCACAGTTCATCTTGCCCCTCCGCACCGACAGCGGCGTGAGACTTCACTTAGAGTGGTGTCTGAAGGGCCCGCGGGTGTGATGCTGTCCACCTCCAAGGCTTCTTGGACCTTCTGGCCACAGTTGGCACCGAAGATCTGCCCCTTCCAGCTCATATCACTGGAAGGTCTGCAGGACGTAGGAGATGGTAGGTCCTCCCATTAGGTGGGTTGACACATGTTAAAATGACCCAGAACTCTTTTCATTTGTTTGATCATAAAGAAACCTCCCTGGAAATAGAGGTGCATTTGAGATCCTCCCCCAAATTTCCACAGTGACTATAGAACTTCTCCTGCCAAGACCTGACCGAGGGGCTGGTGCTGCTTGCAGTCCACACTCACTGGACGTGGTGCGGAGATGGCCCTCGGCCAGGCTGCGGGCTGCTGTTCTTCGGCCTCAGATAAACCTTGTTTTCCACATGCCTGACACTCAGAGGGCTGCTGCCATGCAGCTCAGCTACTGTCATTAAAACTGGTCCAAGGAAGGGGTGTTTTGAGAAACTTAGAATAAGAACTTTCGCCTCCAGAATGAAGTAATTTTAGTGTAAGAAATGACACTTTCCTGCTGTGAGGGAAACTCCTGCCCAGGTGACTCAAACGACCACCTGCTCAGTAAAGAAACAAGACAAGAGCCTCACATCGTTTAAAATCCCCTCCAAGTACTTTCCTGACATAGCCACCCAGAGAAAAGCCCACACTCACCAAATATCTGTGGACTGAGGCTACATCAGTACAGGAAACTCTGGAAAAGAAGGAAACGCTTTCAACATAGAGCAGTTTATGCAAATTGAGCAAAGATCCCAGTAACAATTTTAGAAGATACTGGGAAACACCCATACAGTACCCTTCAGAAACAGGAGCCCCGAGGAGGGACAAATCAATTTTTGCATTGGACATTCTGATCGTATCAAAGTTTTTGAAAAGGGCTTCAGGTCCTACAGACCAATTAGAACAAAGAATCTACAAATAGACAAGGAAGCAATGATTCAAAGATTGAGAAAAATTTTCCAGGAAGCAGGACTTCCGCTTGGGGGCCGGCCCTAAATTCACATGTTAATTAACTGCAATGTTTCAGGAGCATCAGAATGTTTTTATTTTTTGACAGAGTTTTACTATGTCCCTCTGGGTAGAGTGCTGTGGCATCACAGCTCACAGCAACCTCTAGCACTTGGGCTTAGGTGATTCTCTTCCCTCAGACTCCCAAGTTGCTGGAACTACAGGTGCCACAATGCCCGGCTATTTTTTTTGTTGTTGTTGTCGGCATTGTTGTTTAGCTGGCCTGGGCCAGGTTCAAACCCACCTGCCTCCGTGTATGTGGCTGGTACTGTAACCACTGAGCTGCCCAGATTCTCAAGTGATGCCACCCTAGCCTATTAGTTTCCTTAGATGCCAAACAAATAACAATAATGGGGTTGCTTAAAACATCAGAAGTTTATTGACTCAGAAATCTGGAGGCTGTAACTTTAAAACCAAAGTGTGGGCAGGGCGACGTGTCCTTGACTCTGGGGACAGAACCTCCCTCACTTGCCTCCAGCTTCTGGTGGTTCTTAAGTGCACTTCAGTCTCTCTGCCTCTGTGGTCCTGGGGCGTTCCCCCTCACACATCCCTCTCCTCTTCTGTAAGGACACAGTCATCCGGGGTAGACACCCACCCTACTCCAATATGAATTCATCTTAACTCACTTAACTCGTCTTAACTCACTAGATGTTCAAACCCTATTTCCCAACAAGGTCATACTCTGAGGTTCTGAGGATCTGAATCTGGGGGGAGGGGCATGAAACTCAACCTAAAATATTGTCTTTGAAAACGCATACTGGAAACATCTGCAAAGAGAAAAATTAAAAACAGTAATTAATCAAAAGAGGAGAAAGGAGACATCGAAAAAAAGGAATGTTAACAATTAAAACTTTGCAGCCAAATAATTGTCAGTCTTTATAAAGCAATGCACACATTAAACATAGTTGTTAAAAGTATAGGTCCTTGATATATAAAAGAGAAATTCTGTACATGAAATCACAGAAAACACCTGTAAAATATCGGAAGCTGTGCTGGGAAACATAAGCACCCTAAATTTCCTGTCTTTCATAGCTGGAGATAGTAGATGTTACTATGTTCTTTACATTGACATCATTTCCCAAATTTATTATTTTACATTTAAAGTTAATTACCACTAGAATAAAGAAAATAATTTTTAACTTTCAAATCCCCCAAATAATGTGGAAGTATAAAGAGCGCATTAATAGTATAGCAATAAAGAAAAGCAAGGTGGGAAAAAGCCATAAAAAAATAAGTCAGAAGTAAAACTAAACATAATAACACACCCATGATACATATTAATGTGCACATTAACATATACAACCAAGTAAATTCACATTAAAAGCCACATGCTGAAAAGCAAGAAAATTTGACTATATTGGAGAGAAGCACCTAAGCAAAGTAATGGAGAAAGTTTGTTAAAAATTAAAGAAACATCCAACACTATTCTCAGAAATGCAAAGAGATAGGTTTGAGGGTTAATTTTAGGAGCAGACAAAACAGAACTCAATGAACAAAGCTCAGAAATGTCAATATAAATAACTCACAGATGACGGTTATAGTAATAAAAGATTATATAAGAGAAAGATGACAATGACATCACAGATTTTTATGCGAAACAATTTGGCATCAAAAAACCCTTTTAGAAGAAGAAATTGACAAAACCTCAATTGCAATTTTCTGTGCTAACATTGCCCGTATTTCTTTATATCTAGATATGTAAGTGACAATAAATTAAGATAGAATTTGAAAACTAGAGCCAACAAAATTGCTTTAATAGCCATACTCAGAAGGAGTAGAAGTGCACTTACTTTGTAAATATGTATGAAATATTTATATTTATAAAAAGAAACCAGAATTATTAATGAACTTTAAAATACAGACGTATTACCAGTGATTTTTTTAATAGCCAAAACAATCTTGACATTAGTAACAGAAGTCTAGCCCGTCTAAAGCGGAATCCAAACCATCAGGAATTTAAAACAAACAAACAACCCCCCCCCAGCATCTACAATAGTAACCATCATAAGTTCTAAATCCAAAACAACATTAAAATTCTCTTTCTAGACTATTTAGGAAATAACCACTATGAAAATACTATCCAACAGATTTAGATATAAGAGGCATGTTTTGGCAACTTTTTTTTTGTTTCTTTAAAGGAATAACTAGAAATCAAGTAAGTATTCATCTCAAGAAGTGAGAAAAATTAAATCAACCATATTAAATTAAGTGGGATTTCCTGAACTTTAAGAATTAAAATTGTAAAACAGGAAGTAATTAATTTTAAAGGGAAAGTGGAAAAATGGAATGAAGTAAATAGAATTCATAAACTTTGGGCCTGAACGAGAGGTCATCAGATGTATAGATCACAAACTGACCCACAATCTCCCGTCCCCCCACTCCAGAAAATCCTGACTATGTGGTTGAACCTGAAGTATTCCTTATTATTATTTTTTTTTATTTATGATATCTTTATTGTCTTGGAATGGTTATAGAAAGGTTTTAATTTAAATTATTTTTTTTTTTTTTGCAGTTTTTGGCCAGGGCTGGGTTTGAACCCACCACTTCCGGTATATGGGGCCAGCGCCTTACTCCTTTGAGCCACAGGAGCTGCCCTATTCCTTATTTTTAACAAAGCTCTAGAGTTGATGCTGGTGTGTTGCTCAAATGACAATAAAAATGGATCTCCTCTGAAAGGGAAAAAAATCAATGTATCTATTATAATTAGTGTTTATCATAATTATTCATTATTTTTCATTGTCACTTTCATATATATAAATTCCTTATCATACATCCATGAAAGCAAATACATTTAATAAGTAAATACCATAGCACTTTCCAGGAAATCATTGTGTCAATAGTGATTGATGTTTTGCTGATGCTAAAACATTGTCATTAGAATTCAGTGTTGGAAAATTATATTTTGTGTTTTATATTTTACTTTCTTAACTGTGGAGTCTGCAGGAACATCACACAAGTCACCTTCATTGCCATTTTAGCCACTGTTAACATTATTTAGATGTGATCATCAACTTAGCAGCACACTTCAAAGTGCATTATCAGTTTTTAAAAGCCTCTTTTATATGCAAGTCCACAGTGGTCCAAACAGCATGTTATTGGCACAAAAATAGAGACATAGGGTGGCGCCTGTGCCTCAGAGGTGTAGGGCGCCAGCCCCAGATGCCGGAGGTGGTGAGTTCAAACCCAGCCCCGGCCAAAAACTGCAAAAACTGCAAAAAAAACAAACAACCCCCCCCCCAAACATAGAGAGACACAGACATATAGAACAATATAGAAAGTCTAGAGATGAAGCCCACCTCTTATCACCATCTGATCTTCAATAAACCAAATAGAAGCATGTCCAGGGAAAAGAATCCCTATTCAATAAATGGTGCTGGGAGGACTGGATAACCACATGTTATAAGACCCGCACCTTTAACCACTTACAAAAATTGATTCAAGATGGATAAAAGATTTAACTCTAAGACTTGAAATAATAAAAATCCTAGAGGAAAGTGTTGAAAAAACCCTTTTTAAAACATTTTTATTTTATTTATTTATTTTGCAGTTTTTGGCCGGGGCTGAGTTTGAACCCGCCACCTCCAGCATATGGGGCCAGCGCCCTACTCCTTTGAGCCAACAGGCACCGCCTGGAAAAGCTCTTTATGATGTCAGCCTAGGGAAAGATTTTATGAAGACTTCAGTGGCAATTGCAACAACAACAAAAATAAACAAATGGGACTTAATTAAACTGAAAAGCTTCTGTACAGCTAAGGAAATAGCAACCAAAGGAAATAGACAACCCTCAGAATGGGGAAAGGCATTTGCACGTTATGAATCTGACAAAAGGTTGATAACTAGAATCTACAGAAAACTCAAATTAATCACCAAAAAAGAGCAAACCATCCCATCACTGGGCAAGAGAAATGAACAGAACCTTCTCTGAAAAAGACAGACGAATGACTAACAAACATGAGAAAAAAATGCTCATCGTCCCTAATCATCAGAGAAATGCAAATCAAAACCACCCTGAGACATCACATAACCCCCGTAAGAATGGTGCACATCACAAAACCTCAAAGCTGCAGGTGCTGGCGTGGATCTGGAGACAGGAGAACACTTGTACTCTGCTGGTGGGACTGCAAACTGAGGCAGCCTCTTCGGAAGGAAGTATGGAGAATCCTCAAAGAGCTCAAATTAGACCTTCCGTTTGATCCGGCATTCCTATTACTAAGTCATCTACCCAGAAGAAAACAAAATCACTTTATCATAAGGACATTTACATTTGACTGTTCATTGCAGCTCAATTCACATTCACCAAGTTGCAGACACAATGCAAGTGCCTCAAAACTCATGATGGATTAACAAGCTGTGGTCTATGTACACCATGGAATACTATTCAGCCACAAAAAGATGGAGACTTTACATCTTTTGTATTGACCTGGATGGAGGTGAAATGCATTCTTCTTAGTAAAGTGTCACAAGAATGGAGAAGCAAGAATCCAATGTACTCAATTCTAATGTGAAAGCAGTAGAGGAACTAATATAAGTTCACACAAGAGAAACACTCATTCAGTTCAAGTTGGGAGGAAGGGTGGAGGGAGGAGGGGTGAGGGGAGGAGGGGTGAGGGGAGGAGGGGTGAGGGGAGCAGGGGTGAGGGGAGGAGGGGTGAGGGGAGGAGGGGTGAGGGGAGCAGGGATGAGGGGAAACAGGAGTGAGGGGAGGAGGGGTGAGGGGAGGAGGGAGGAATCTGCGAGCTCCCACCTAATATGCACAGTTTAAGGGTACATGCACACCACTGGGACTTTACCTAACACAGGTAAACCTTGTAACCTAATTGTATCTTCATATTAATCTGGAATAAAAAAAACCTCACTTTTATAAAAACTATTCCTTGCTTATTAACTAGTATCCCTACTGTCAAGAATATGTTCCAAGCTGCCACAAGGATGAATAAATTTTGCATCAGTATGGAGCAGTCCCTCGGCAGGCATCCTGAGGCGCTCTGAGGCTGACTCTGCTCTCTGGCCATTGCTCATTTAGAGCTAGAAACCCCCCTCAGCGCACTGGCCTGGACTCTGCTCCAGGGCTTCGTCCTGTGTTGAGCTTCACCATCAGCACCATCGCCACTGCAACTGGGAGCTCTCTAAATCTCAAGCCAGGATTTCAAGCAGGGATCTTACATTATGAGAAGGTTCCTCAATGGTATATTTTCATAGCAAAGAGAGGGCGGTCTTTACGGCTGGTAGGCAATTACTGTGTTCCCCTAGAAGTATCCTGTTTTTTAAATTTTCTTTTTGTTCCTTGAAGTCTCACCTTGAGGTCTTCTCTCGGAAGGGCCAGTGAGCCCTTGAGAGTAACCCACTGGCTCAGGGAAAAAAGGCCTTTCCCAATCAGTGGGAAAAGAATTCGGGAGCTCCCAGACCTTGTTCCTGGATGCAGGACAGGGGGGTGAGAAGTTTTCCCCTAGTTTTCCTGAGGCAGCATCCTGGAGAATAAGGCATAAAAGATAAAGCAATTTGAGAATCAAGGAAAAATGTCCAACACCTGGTGGTAAGCATTTCAGAAAGAGAACACAGGACAAAGGGGAGGGACGTGTCAATTAAATAAACTGTTAACGTTTTCCATGATTAGCTTATATAGTCAAACTGAAACGTCCCACCAAGATTCCGCAAGAATAAAAAAAGAAAGAAGTAAAGCATGCCTATTTTAGGGACATTTCAGAATACTTAGGCCAAAGAAATGTTCTATTTCAGAGTGGAATATAGACATAATTAAAGAATAAGAGCTAGTAATGTTTAGACACCTAATTAACAAAACCGAAAGCTAGAAAATGGAGGAATGTGGCCTTTCCACAGCTGCAGCTTCTTCAAAGGTTTCCATTTCTGGTCTTGACCACTGACCTTTCCAGATGGACTTCTGCAGAGTCTCAGGAGCACCAAGGCCGTCCCGAGAGAGACGCACGTCAGCTGCACTCGTCTGGGGCCTGGACCTACTGATGGCAAAATGACCCTTTCCTACAAGCTCACCTTTAAAAATACCAAAGTAATGTGTTTATAATGTATAAATGGGAAAACCACTCATAAAAACACGGGAGGATGAATGAAGCACTGGGGTCAGGCTACCTTTAGAGGTGCAGAGAGGGAGGGCTGCCATCAGGCAGACAGGGCTGGGTTCGTTCCTTACACCAGGCGAGGTGTACACAGTATTTTTTGTTATTCTTTACATGCAAGCACACACCTACATACAAACACACACAGTACACGCTTTCATCCATGTATTATATGTTTAAAGCACATTTTAATAAGTTATGATCTTTTTAAAATCACCAAACATCTTTGTTTATAGTTAGTATTTTTTGGCTTCACCAATGAAAATTTTATTCATCTGTCATTGTAGTATTTTTTCATTGACACAGATCTCTTATTATTAAATAGAAAAGCTTTATGCAAACATTAAATATGTTAATATAATGTAGAAAAAACCAGGTCAGAATTTGAATAGGGGCACTTAGCTTCATGATAAATCAGGTCATCGGTCTCAGCTGTGAACACTTACCGGCGTCACTTCCCACCAGGGACCTGTTCTATATTTCCTTTCCCACTTTCTGCTGGTTTTATGGCTGTTTGCATCATTCTGTGGCAGTTTTCTCCACAGAAAAATGTGCCTCTATTTGGTCAAAGCCCATTTTTTCCTCCTAGTAAATGAAGGCAAAGGAGCAATTAAAAAAAAAAAAAAAAAATATATATATATATATAAATAAATGATAGTGCTGGTTATCTATTGCGTTGAAAACTTGACCTAATTAAAGGATCTGTCTATAGGAAGAAGCCCACCACAGATAATGTGCACACTGAATTAATTATTAGGAAGTTCCAATTTATGCATGGGAGGAGGAATGGCTATTCACTGACATTGTGAAATACTCCCTCTCATCTTGTCTAATGTTTTTCCTGGAACTCAATTCTTATGAGACATTTTTGTTTCTTTGTTGCATATGAAACTAATTTTAATTATGTAGAAGGCAAGACTCTGCTGTGTGCATCTTCTATTTCCCGAGTTCTTGCAAGACTCTGCTGTGTGCATCTTCTATTTCCCGAGTTCCTGCTCCTGTGCGGCTTCTGGTCTGGTGTCCTATCTGATGTTGCTGAGTAAGGAAATAATATTCCATCCCCCAGAAGTGAAATGCATTCAGGAGTATCCCTTTAATTCTGAAAATCAGTCCCTTGAGAGCTAGAATAGGACATGTTTGTTGATAAAGTGGCTAAGTTAAGCTTTACAACGATCTTATTTGCTGGGGAGATTGATGGGTGGACTTGCACTAGATTTCCCGCACTTTTCATCACGTCTTGCTCAGGACAGCGTCCTGTCTCTCTTCATGGTCACTACTTTGCTGCGCTGGGGAGGCTCAGCCTAATTGGAGGGGTAAGGTATCATGAAAATTCAAATGTTACAAGAAAAAGAGAAATATTTGAATGATACCTCTGAAAATAAATTCATCAGAACCTCCCCTGTGCCTCTGTCATGGTGAGAGCTGTTACGATGCAATGGAATTTGGATAAACAGTGTTTGTGCTCTGGTACATATATATATATATATATACCAACATATATATTTTTAAAACTCTGTAGCATATGTCATTTTCAGTAAATGAGCTTGGTAATTTTTTAGTTTCTCAGTGTGGACACTCGCCTCCTGCACTTTGAGCAGCCTCTTTCGGGGTGTGGTATCTTGGTTGGTCTTCTGACAACTGTCTGCTTTCTCTGCAGAGGCTATGATTTCTGTGAAGGCAGGGCCTGGTTCCCATATCCCTAATTCCCAACCACTAGCAAATGCCCCCAACACAGTAGAGCCTCTGTAAGGTGATAGCTGAAGGGGCTGTAACAGACTGGTCCACACACAGAGGTGGTCACCATCAGGAGCGAGGCCTGCAGCACTGACTCAGCATGTGTCAGAGGTGGCACCTCTGGTCTATGAAAATTAGGTCAATTTAAAGAGGTGGTCAGTGCAGGGAGATGGTCAATTGTGTGTCTGTTATGATGGTGGTCTCTATATCTTTATGAATGAATAAGATATAAATAAATAAAATAAAATACATTTGTCATAATAATGTTATGTTTTCTGTCAAGGGCTAAGCTGGAATCGCTGCAGTGTGGCAAGTCTGGATATATATTCTACAGAAAAATAGTTACGGGGTGACGGGTAAGACTGAAACTGCAAGAGCAGGCAACCTAAGACAGGGGCTATGTTTTTCTGCCATACAAAGAACAAAAGAGGGAATTGTTGGGCCCTGCCATGTGCCTGAGGCCTAGTGCAACTTCCCGAGCCTGACTAGAAGTAGATCCATCTTCCCCGTAGCACTGACTCAGCAAGGCCCGTCCTGAAACTGCCTCTACCTAGATACAGCCGACGTGGTACCATGCCACTGGCCCGACCCTGTCACGCACCTCTTCCCATGCCTTCTTTCCCCACCCCTTCCCCACGCTCTATATAAGTGGCTGCTTGACGCAATAAAGTTGAGTTCCTGCTTAAAAAAAAAAAAAAAAAAGAAATGAAATCAGAAAGGAAGAGCAAAGAGAGGGAAGGAGGGAGGGGAGTGGGGCTTTGGTGTGTGCCACACTTTTTGGGCGCAAGACACGACTGTAAGAGGGACTTTACCTAAAAAATGCAATCAGTGTAACCTGGTTTATTGTACCCTCAATGAATCCCCAACAATAAAAAATAAAGAAAAAATAAAAATAAAAATAAAAATAAAAAAAGAAAAATAGTTATGGGGGATTTAAAAATTAACAAAACAACCTTATCCCTTCATTTCATAATTAAAGCAATTTGGAGAATGGGAAGTTGCCGGATTAAGCAAATTAGGTCACTTTACTATGTGACCTAGAAATACATTTAATAGGCATATATATAGTATAAATCTCTAAGTGGGATTTAGATTCATTTGATGGGAGGTGTTTTTTTCAAAAAGCTTCCTGTAGCAGGATTCCCTTTTGGGAATGGCTGTGTCAGAACATGGCATCGATATTGTTTAACTGAATGAACATTCCATTTTAATGTTTTTCCTTTTGACATGATGTTATTTCTGATCCCACATGCAACACAGATGTAGGGTGAGGCAAAACTCGACTGAGAATCCATTATGAATGGTTTCTGATGCTTGCAGTGATCCAGCGAGGAAAGTTCTGTCCTCCCTGCTTGATAGATGAGGAAATTGCAACCCACACAGGTGAGTGATTGTAGCAGCCTGTATAGCCTATGGCCAGGAGGAGTGAGAGTTATAAGAAACACCTGTATAGCTCAATAATGGAACACCTTGGTGAAAAGGGCATGGAGAGGGATTTAGCTCTCCTAACAAGCATGAGTGCTCGTGAGATGAGAGCATTGGTGAATTGGCAGTCTCTACACCTGTGGTGTTGAGAGGCACGAGCTCGGCCTTATATTAGGCTGGAGGAGAAGGTAGTCGTGAACATGAGCATTCTATCACAATCTGCTTACTCTGACTCTGTCTCCTCTCCTGCCTGCAGAACCCCAGCATGGTGTCCTGTCTGCTGAAGATTACCAAGCTCTACTTACCAAGACTAAGATCTATCTATTCTAAGACTGTTTTACTCTCTCTAAGACTGACTCTCACTCTCTGTCCTGCTAAAGTTGATAGCCCTCAGACAACTAAGAGAAATTGGTCCTGAGCAAGGGAGCTTGGGGGTCCACATCTGGAATCGAGTTAAGCTGGCCCCAGACCTGGCCAGTTCTGGGCCCTGACAAGTGAGCTGGTCAGTGTCAGCATGGCCAGTGCTTGTGAGGAGAGGAGTCTGAGCCAGATTTGCCCCGTGCCAGCCCTGACTTCACTGCTCGTCCTCATGACTGACACGCTTCTTCCAGGGCACCAGCAGCGTCCCTGAGCAAGAGAGGGATAATGGTCCTGCCTCCATGGCCCTCGCTGTAGACCGGGGTACTTACTGACGTTATGAAACTTTAGAAAAGTTTCTCTCTTCCTACGTCTACACACTTGTAAGAATGTGAGCTCCACAGAGTGTGAGGTTTGGGTTTGCTTGGAACTGTATCTCCAGGGCCCAGAATAGTATCTGCCACATAGTAGGCACTCTGCAAATAGTTGACATAAACAAATTCCAACGAAAAGGATTAGAGATTATTCCATCAAGAAAGGTTGGTTATGAAGTTCTGCATAGTAGAGATAGAAAAAGGATTATTTCAGTCTCAGACAAATATCAGAAGTTATGAGTTTTATGGAAAGTCTAAAAACAGAGGAAGCTGATAACTAAAGTACTGACATTTATAAAGGAGCTTGTACTGAGAGTGCAGAGAGACTTTAAACCTGTCTTGAAGCATTTTGAACTTTATTGCATAAATGGATATTAAAAATTAAGATAGAGTTAAAATGATAATAGGCGTTTCATGCAAATGACACTCTGCAGTAAAACTAGCTTTCCAATCAATCGCGGGGGGAAACCCTCGGTTTGCCTGTGGTTAATTCCATCAACTCTCAAAGCTGTCTGACCATGGAAACCTTCTCACGAGGGCCGTCTTGCAGCTGTGGCCTTAAAGTTCCCCTGAGCCACTCTCTCCCTGCAGTGTGTGAAGACTTGAATCAGGGCCGGGCATGGTCCTAGTCTGTCTAATGGCAATTCCGTAAAAGCAGAGTCTACTCCAGAGAGAGCTGTATCCAGCTTCACGACTGGTTTAGACCATTTATCTACCCTCCAGGAGCATCATTTTTCTTTTTCAACCATAAAATGAGGAAATTGAATGAAACCATCTTTAATTTCTATGATTTCTTGCTCAACTCTCTTCTTGAAATGGCAAGGTATCAGCCTAGTAAGAAAAATGTCCTTGAGCTCCAAGGCCAGGATGACCTCAGATAGAGGACAATGTTGCAATTTCCTCGGAGGCTTTTCAGGCCTTTGTGCTGCTTCCTCTCTAGCACATAATTTATGCTCTGAGGATGAACCATTGACTCTGACTTCTGCACTGGCCTTATTTCCCTGGGGAAGCAGGTTGGGCTCTGGTGTTGACGTGGTCAGGAGATGTTGCCGATTAGCTTGCAACCAAACTGCTAAAAGCCAGAATTCTCCAGACAATGACAGCTTTTCATCCTACAATCCAATTTTTGGAGGTTTTGAGCTTGATCAATTTCGATTTTGATAATTAACATGTAAAATATAAGTATGCCATATGTGTATTATAAGAAATAGAACTACAGCTTGGTTAATTGTTTAAAATTTGACTGATTTAAATTGCTTAAAGCAAACAATTATGCTTGGTAATTCTATGCCAAAGGACACAAAATAGTACAAAAGCCCTTTTTAAAAATGTAGTCAATTACTCTTCACTCTCTTGATTTACCAGCCTGGCCAAATACCAATTCTGTGTTTATATATATATAGGTTGGTAACATTTCTCACTGGGTCAAAATTCAAATACATAATAAAGAGAACAGCAACAGCTTATCCTTCCCACTCTGACTCCACAGCTATGTATATTCTCTCTCTAAATAAAACCCATGTTTAGTTTTGTCTCAGATAACATATTTCCTACTGTGTATACAAGCCATACTTATTTATTTCTCTGACTTTCACCCTACTGCCATCTTTGCTGCAAGCCTTGGTGCGTGCGTGTTGATACCTTTGAAGATGTAAGTCGCTGTGGGTTTCTTCTCTTTATGTCTCCTGTGAAGTATGAGGCTGATAGGGTGCCTGCAAGTTAATCTGTTGTGACTTTCCATACATCTGTAAGTGCTTGGAAGAGAGCTGGACACAGAGGAAGCACAGCATGTATGTTACTGAAAAAATAGAAGAATTCGTAGATTTGCAGACAGATGGATGGCAGATTGGTGGAAGGTAGAGGCCTACAGAAAACTGAGGAAAACCAAGAAAGATACATTGATTCCAGAGAAAACAAAAGTGAGTATCAAAGGAAAAATAATCACCCTGAACACCAACGTAATCAAAATTACAGGCTAAATAAATTGGGGCAATAAAGCCCGGGAGGTGTGAGTAGGAGGGTGGCACAGGCAGGTGTGTGAAAGAGCCA
Source organism: Loris lydekkerianus (assembly GCA_963574355.1). Lineage (NCBI taxonomy): Eukaryota > Metazoa > Chordata > Mammalia > Primates > Lorisidae > Loris > Loris lydekkerianus. The sequence goes on from CAUYPK010106564.1 coordinate 56,518, forward strand.
CATCTTACTCTTCCATATAAAATGCCCAAAAGCATTTTGGGACAGATGAAAAAAAAAAAAAAAAAAAAGCATTTGGGACAGGGGAAAAAACAGAAAGCCACAATCTAAGTATGTTAGGTAGCAACGAAAGAGTGAAAACCAAAATAATCTATTGACGTTGGACTATGCCATCTTTCCTAACAAGCCTGGTTTAAGTATTTAGCTCTTTAAAATATGTGAATGTGGGCAGTGCCTGTGGCTCAAAGGAGTAGGACACCAGCCCCGTATGTCAGAGGTGGCGGGTTCAAACCCAGCCCTGGCCAAAAAAAGAGAATAATAATAATAATAATAATAAAAAATATGTGAATGTTTATGATAAATACAGAAAGGGAGGAGGAGATGATTATTCTGGAGCAGTGTTTTTCAACCTTTTTTTATCTCACAGCATCCTCGAGCCTATAGTTAAATTTCCACAGCACACTTAAATTATGTTGGTCAAAAAGTAAAGGGTAAGAAAGAGAATATGCATAGTGTGTTTTGGTTCAGAATAATTTAATCAATGATTTTTAAACATTCTCTCAGCCCACTGAGATCCTTTCACGCACACCACCTGAAAGTTGCTATTCTAGGGGAAACACAAAACGGGGGAAAAACACAAGTCATTGCTGGTAATTACACTGAAAAGTTGCCTGTGCTGGTTGAGAATATATTGTTACAAATGAAAATGATACAGCATAAAAAAAAAGTGAAACTAAAATCCCACATGATTTTAGCAAGTTATGGTTAACAGGGAGAGACCCCAGAGAGTAAAACCGCAGAAGTTTCTCCCCTGGCTTGTGGGGTTGATGAGCTATTGGTAGTTTCCCAACATTGATTAAAAGAGGTTGATTGTTAGAAGAAGAGAAATAGGATTTATGACGACAAAAATCACAAAAGGGACGGCTTGGTGCAACCAGGACTGCTAAACAACAATGACAACTGCAACAAAAAAATAGCTGGGTGGAGGTGGAGGTTGCTATGAGCTGTGATGCCACGGCACTCTACCCAGGCCGACACAGTGAGACTCTGTCAAGAAAAAAAAAAAAAAAAAAAGACTAAACAAAAAAAAAAAAAAAAGCCATAGGGAGAAAAATCAGTTCCGCAAAAAGAAAAAAAAAAAGAACATTTTCTTTTAGCTCTTAAAATATTAGTCACAAAAATGTAAGACTTAATTTTAGTTTTGACAATAATACTTGAACTTATCATTCCCATTTCTCAATATGTGTGCTTGATTTTTTTAAGTTGTTTTTCAGTTCTTCTTCTTCTTTTTTTTTTTTTTTTCCTGAGACAGGCTCTCACTTTCTTGCCCAGTACCATGAGATGGAATGATATCTCACAGCAACCTCAAACTCTTGGGCTCAAGTGATCCTCTTGCCTCAGCCTCCCAAGGAGGTGGGACGACAGGCGCCCGCCACAACGACCGGCTGGTTTTAGAGACAGGGACTTGCTCTTGCTCAGTCTGGTCTTCAGTCCTGGGCTGACGCCCTCCAGCCAAGTCGGCCTCCCAGAGGGCTGGGATCACAGGCGTGAGCTACCCCGCTGCCTCGATTTCCAGTTCTTCAATTGCACTTTGTTGTGTCGTTGTGCCTGTGTCAATTTCTAAGACAGTGTTCCATAAAGATCATCCCAGCAATGGGAGCACAGCCACGGCCTTCCTTCCCCAGGGTTTCTGCCCATCTTCTGTTCTCTCTTTTCACATCCTGGTAGCACTGACCATCATCCATCCTTGGCTGCGATGTCTCTTCCTCTTCAAAAGCAGTGAATCTCTGTCTCATCCTTTTCTATGGAAGGGATAGGCTATGTGTGAGTAACTTTATTGCGTAATAGTTGATGAGTACAAATAACCACATGTGAAATAAAGTAAGCACGGGGCACAGGAATAAGAAGGAAACTTGGGGGCTGAGCTGCTGACCTGGAGCCTGGACGGTTACACCATCCTGCAGACCCCACGCTCCCAACACCACGTGGAGGTGACTGAAGGTGACCATTACCCTGCATTTTATTTTTATTGTCACCTAGCTTAAAAAAATCAATTTAAAAACTATTCAAGGGCCCATCTGATACAATTAGGTGTTTAGACGATTTCATTCCTAAAAATCCAATTAAAATCACAGAGAATGAAAAGAATTAAAACACAGGGAAGAAAACCATTATTTTTACTAAACGGAGGAAGCAGCTGTGTGTATGATCTTCAGCTCAAATTATGAGGGCAAAGGATGTGAAGTAGAGATCCAGAAATCAAGAGAAAGCTTAAAGTCTACACCAATTATTCAGATTTGAAGCAGAAAGAGCCTTAATCTTTAATCATCTAGAAAGGCTCATCCAACCATCTTTTGATTAGCAACTGGAGGAATGAGCAGACCCCAGAGAGGGGAGAGCCAGAGCTGTCCTGGGAAATAGCTGAGGTCCAATGCCGGCCACACCGGCATCTCACTTGTGTGTATGACTGACGTCCCATTGAGACACAGAGAGAACAGGAGGGGAGGGAGGACAGAATGGCAGCAGGGGCTCCATTAGAACACACCTCCCAGTAAGTGAGCACCAGAGCGAAGGAGAGTGACTCCAAAGGGAGAGGACATCGTAGACTTGATGTGAGTAGCAGAAGGAGCTCTGGGCTGTCTCAGCTCACCTTGCCCTGTTTCCCGTCATAGCTAAGGATGAAAGTGAGCTGCAGGCTTATGAAGGAGTGAACACCAGACCTATGCAGACATGCTGGGCAGGAGAAAGAGCCAAGGGCATCAGCAAAGGACAGGCAGAGATCACACGGCGAAGGAAAAATTACCCGTTGGCAGAGGAAAAATTCTCCAGAGTCTCGAAAAATGAATATGTAATCTCTTAAAACGAAAAACGAAAAGGAAGGAAAAAAGACACATGTATTCCAAGTAGAGCTTATATAGCAAAGAGAGGAGATAAAAATGAGCTGCTCTGCCTAACCTTGCTGGTAATTAGGGAAAGCAAACTAAACACATGAGGCATGCTTCAGAGCCAGATCTGGCAAGAACTGAAAGCCCAAAAGTATTAAGGGTTCTCTCTGTTAGCAAAAAAAAAAAAAAAAAAAAAAAAACAAAAAAAACAAAGACAAAACAACATATATCACTCCCTCAGTGAGAGGGGAAATTGGCACAGTCCTTCGAGGACTTGTGAAGTTTAAAATGCCCAGCCTGTAAGATCAGCAGTTACCTATATCCTGGAACAACTCTTGCTGAGGTGTGCAAAGGTAGATCTGTGTGTACAGATGGTATTGCCAACACTGCAACAGGGACAGTTAGAAATAACCCAAAGGATCGAGACTAGGAGAAGAGATGGATAAATGTGGCATTACATAGACTAGTGGAAGCTATCACGCCAGAGGTCTGCGTCTCAGCGTGACCGTCACAGACACAGCTGCAGTGGATTCGCACACTTTCCCTGAAGTGTGATGTATTAACTTACTGAGCACCAAGCTGAGCCGTGGCTTCAGGCTCTAAGAATGTAACAGTGCAGCTTCCTCTGGGGCCACAGACGGATGGTAGCCAAAATATAAGAAAATTAAAGATTCTCTTTGAAGAAGATGAGTGAAAGTGAGCAGAAACAAGCAGGGACAGAGCAGTGCTGCAGTTTCATTATTATATTTTTACTCTTTATTTATTTTTTTAATTAAATCATAGCATACCCCATTAATGCAATCATGGGGTACAATGTGCTGGTTTTATGTACAATTTAAATATTTTCATCAAAAAAGGTTAACACAGCCTTCATGGCATTGTCTTAGTTATTGTGTTAAGACATTTATATTCTACACTTAGTAAGTTTCACATGTACCCTTGTAAGATGCACCGTAGGTGTGGTCCCACCAATCACCCTCCCTCCACCAGCCTCCCTCCTTCCCTTCCCCATATTCTTAGGTTATAACACGGTTATAGCTTTCATATGAAAAGCTATAAATTCGTTTCATAGTAGGGCTGAGTACAGTGGATCCTTTTTCTTTCAGTCTTGAGATACTTTGCTAAGAAGAATAGACGATGTATTACTTTTACAAATAAAAATATACGAATAGATAGTGCTTCACATAATGAGCAGAAAGGGCGCCCACTTGTCTTGGGCCCGGCTGGGCATCCCCAGTGCTCAGGAGCAGCAGGCTTGTCCCTCCCCACCCCCAACGCGCGGCCCATCTTCCTGCAGGTCTTTCTTTAAAGAAAACTATGCTTTTCTTATACAAAG
>CAUYPK010106566.1:0-12556 GCA_963574355.1 Loris lydekkerianus
CTGTTCAAGCATAATCTTGGCTCATAATAGTACAAACATATTTTAAAATGGAAAATAATCATTCTAAAGCCCAGAGAGCTTTCAGCCATTACTTTGGAAATACATCTTGATAATAGCAACTGTTCATCATAATACAAAACATAAAGGATTAAATTACTGTGGCATGGGAAGTCCTGCCAATTCTTAAATGCCAAAAATAGTTTCTCTTAAGATTGTTTACATTGTCTAAGCCTCAAGGAAAACCAAAGCCCCGCCCCCAGGTTTAGTAGCAAACAAACTCTGTTTCTCTGGTGCTAAGCAGCCATCACTCCTCTGATAATAAGCTTCATGCACATTCTCTAGGAAGCTGGGCAGCTTGTCAGCAGATACTATTGATACTGTGCAGCCTCCCCATCCTGCTCCAGTAAGTCGTGACCGTTGAGCCCCAAACTTCTGACAGATGTCAACCAGCTGGTCCAGCTCAGGGCAGCTGCGCTCATAGATGTCTCAGCAGCTCACGTGGCTCTGGTTCATCAACCGTCCCAGCAGCTGGACCATGTTGCCAGGTGCTTCTTCACATATCTTCTTAAACTGGAGCACTCGCACAGCCTCACTGAACACGTGCTTTGCCCGCTGGTAGAGTTTGAAGATGAGCATATCTTGAGTGTTTGGACTCAGGATTTGGGTTTGTAACTCCTCCAGGCTAATTCCCAGGCACCTGCAGATCTTCTCAGGGCTATAGGGTTCAGAATAAAGGGCATCCTCTGTGACGAAGAGCATTTCTTCCAGACTAACCCCTAGTTTTCCCTATACCTCCTCCAGCGGTAATACTTTGTCCCATTGAAAGTTTTTGTACTTAGCCAGGAGCTTTGCAGCCAGCCGGCCCTCCATCACCCTGATATTGTAATGGGAAGTTACTTCCTTATTCATTTCCACACAACTGTTGGCAATTACAAACACTGCTCCACTTGGGAGTTTCACATCAGTGGCTCTCAGGGGACTAAATTCTATCAACTTGGCTGTTCCTTCTTCTGCAAGAAATGATATAGATTGGTCCATGCCTCCTCCTTCAGTACCAATGTAACACTTGCTCTTAGCACAAATTTTTGCAAGTTCCACCTTAGACAGGTTCATTCCCAGAACTGTAAGGGTCACAACCCAGCACAACAGACCAAAGCACTGGAACTAGAGAGGCCAGAACTTGGTGGGATATTTCCATCTACCAAGTAGTTCATTCCAGTTAGGTTACTAAAACCAAAGTGTTCCTGAATTCCTTTAAATCCACATAGGAAATAGTTGTGCCACAGAGGCTTAGTTTTGTCAATCTGAATGTTACTAGCACTAGTAGTGAAGTTCAGATACAAGGGATTCGTGTTGGCCAGTTTTAAAGTGTTTTCACAAGTTCCACAGCTATTAACATATCTTGTTCTACAGCCATAGGAAGAACAGAATATCCACAGTAGTCTATATGCTCTCCTATTATATATAGATATAGAGATAGAGATAGAGATAGAGATAGAGATAGAGATAGAGATAGAGATAGAGATAGAGATAGAGATAGAGATTTCCTATTATATTCCTGGTGCTCGAACATAAAACTTGGGAATAGATCCAAACTTAGAATTAAACATTTCCTTCAGCTTCAGCAATCTGGGATGTGCTGCCACCTGGACTCGATGAGTGGCCGGGCCCTCTGTAGCCATATTTCACTAGATCCTCCTTTCTTCTGTAGTTGTTAACTTGTAGAGCAAAACTCTCCTAGTTCTGGTAATATTTGCTTTATATATTTGGGTGCTCCAGCGTGCATGCTACATATATATTTAAGATTGTTTTATCTTCTTGATGAATTGCCTCCTTTATCACTATATAATGGTCTTGCAGGGGGGTTTTCCCTGAAATCTTTTGTATCCATTAGAAGTATAGCTACTCTTGCTCTGTTTTGGTTCCCATTTTCCTGGAACATCTTTTTTCCATTCCTTTATTTTCAGTCTAGGTGTGTCTTTATAGGTGAAGTAGGTTTCTTTCAGACAACATAGTTGGCTATTGTTTTTGCTTTTTCTTTAATCCATTCACCCACTCTATATCTTTTGATTGAAGAGTTTTAGTTCATCACATTCATTATTATTATGAACAGGTAAGAATTTACTACCACCATGTTGTTATTTGATTTCTGATTGTTTTGTGGCCTTCTTTTTTTTCTTCCTGCCTTAATATCTTTCTTTGTTAAAAGTGATTTTCTCTAATAGTGCGTTTTACTTTCTTGCTTTTCATTTTGCGTATATGTTGTAGGCTTTTTTGATTTGAGGTTACTATGATACTTGCAAAAAACTTTTATAATTAGTTATTTTAGACAACTTAACTCTGTTTACAAAAAAAAAAGAGAGAATAACTTTACTTCCTCTACTTTTTGACTTTTTGCTGTTTCCTTTTATACCTTTTTACACTATCTTTTAAAAATTGTAGTTATTATTTTTAATGAGTTTTTCTTTAAAAATCTTCCTACTCAAGATACAAGTAGATTGTATACTGCAATTACAAGAATAGTCATACGTATTATGTCCTTGCTGTTACAGTGAGTTGTATACTGTCAGATGACTTCTTATTGTTCCTTAATGTCCTTTTCTTTCATATTGAAGAACTCCTTTTAGCATTTCTTATAGAATAGGCCTAGTGTTGATGAAATAACTCAATTTTATTAATCTGAGAAGATTTTATTTTTTCTTTATGTTTAAAGGATATTTTTTGATATGACATTTTATGGTTAAGGTATTTTTCCATGAGCACTTTGAATATGTCATGCCATTCTCTCCTGCCTATAAGATTTCCATGGAGAAGTCCATTGCCAGATGTATTTGAGCTCCTTTATATAGTTGATTTTTTTTTTCTTGCACCCCTTAGTATCTTTTGTTTATCCACAATCTCTGGTAGGTCAATTATAAAATAATTTGAGGTAGTCTTATTTGGGATAAATCCACTTGGTGTTTTATCACCTTCTGGTACCTGAATGTCAATCTCTGTCTTTTTGGTTTGGAAAATTCTCAGTTACTATTTCTTTGAATTACATTTTTACCCCAATCTTTCTTTGTCTCTCTTTACCTCCACCTTAAGGCCAATAACTCTTTTAAAAAAAGAAAAAGGCCAATACCTCTGAATTTAGGGCTTTCAAGGCTGTTTTCTAATTCTTATAGATGTGCTTCATTCTTTTTTATTCTTCTTTCTTCTTTTCTAAATGTGTATTTTCAGATAGTATTTTCTTTTGCTTGGTCAGTTCTGCTACTGGAAGACTGATGCATTTCTCAGTTTGTCAATTGAATTCTTAAACTCCAAAATTTCTGCTTTACTTTGTAAATTATTTCAGTATCTGTGTTCATTTTCTCTGATAGACTTCTGAATTCCTTCTCTGTATTGTCTTAAAATTTACTGAAATTCATTGAGCTTCTTCAGGAAAGCTACTTTGAATTCTTTGTCAGAAATGCTACATATCTCCATCACTTCAAGATTAGTTACTGGTACCTTATTAAGTTTATGTGGTGAGGTCATTTTCCCATAGATGTTCTTAATGTTTGTGGATGTTTGTTGATGTCTAAGTGAAGAGTTAGAATTAAATATTTATTTTAATCTTTGAAGTATGCACTTTGTTTTGTGGGGGGGTTGTTTTTGGTTTTCTGTTCTTTTGTTTTGAGACAGTCACATTCTGTTGCTCTGGATAGAGTGCAATGGCATCATTGTAACTCACTGCAAACCTCATACTTCTAGGCTCAAGCAGTTCTCCTGCTTTAGCGTCTCCAAGTAAATGGCACTATACCCAAGACACTTGGCTAATTTTCCTATTTTTAGTAGACAGGGTCTCATTCTTGCTCAGGTTATTCTTGAAGTCCTGAGCTCAAGCAATCCTCCCACCTCTGCTTCTAAGGTTGCTAGGATTATAGGCATTACCACCATGTCCCGCTAGTCCGGACTTATTTGAACCCAGCGTTGTAGAGGTTTTCAAGATATTAGTATAGAATTGAGTGCTAAGATCTAAGCTTTTGGACATTAGAGCTGTATTAGCACTGGGAGTACCCTAAGTCCTATAATGCTGTGTATCTTATAGACTCCTGGAAGACCACTTTGGAGGACTTGGGTAAAATATGGAAAAATTCCCTTGATTACTAAACAAAACCTCTCACTTTCTTTCTGCACTCTCTATTCTGAGCTGCTGGAGTTGGGGGAGGAGTAAGATGAGCATGCCCTCTTGGCCACCAGGATAGGTCACAGCTAAAGCCAGCCTGGTCTCTCCTCATGCCAGTGGTGACATCTTGCCTCATTACCTCTGATGATTATTCAAACCCCAAAGGCTCCTTATTCAGAAGATAATGAATCCATCTAGGACTGGGTCCTTTCCTTTAGGGAAGTTTGTTTCCTTCTTGCCCAGCATAAGTGCAGAAATGTCTTCCAAGAACCAAGGCATGCACTCAGGAACTACAGGCATCTGCTTTAATTTACTGTGGCTGATCTGGTACCCAAAGTTCTCTGAATTTTTCTCTTTCCTTTCTCCAGGTAGAAGAAGACTCCTTGAACTACTTCCTGTAATTGGGGGAGATGACATAAGCACTGGCTTGGTTACAACTGTTGATATCTCACTGGTTCACATGCATCCCAAGTTCCCTGGCTCTGAGTCTGCACAGCTGCAGGAATTACCCAAGGATTCCTGTCTTTGTGGCCTGACTGCTTTATGAATTTAGCTTAGGCTCCAGGCTTGTTTTTTGTCAGCCAGCATATATATGTGGGGGTGGGGGTGCTAGTCAGAATGTGGGTTTTGGGACAGATGATCTCTCTCTGGCTGGACCACTTAATGTTCTTTCCCTGGGCACTAGCAGAATTCTTCATGGTTTTATGCTCCCCTGTGCCAGAGCTGTGCTTAGCTTCAATGCAAAGTCCCACAATCGCTTTATTCTCCCTTCCAGACAGGTAGATTCTTCACCTGGAAGTGCTACTCTGGCACTGCTGGGGATTAGGGGAGAGGTGGTATAGGCAATGTAACATTTTCTTTCCTGTCCTATTCAGTGCCTCTTTCCTTGATATAATGTTCAAACTGGGTAACTGGGTAGTATGACCTCTTACTTTATTTTGGTTCTTCTGAAGGCTCTTGCTTGTGTGGGTAAATGTTGAATTTGGTGTTCTTACAGAGCGATGACTGTAATGGTTTTCTATTCTGCCATTTTGGTACACACTGGCCCAATGGCTTATTCTTTATCAAGCCATATAACATTTTCTTTTAAAATGTATAAAATAATTTATACAATAATAAGTCAGTGTTGCCTTATCCAGGTAGTTGACTTGGAGCAATATAACTGACTTTTATATCTCCAGATCTGAAATGAATAAATCAGTTGAAATTAGTTCTATTGGCTCATAATTCTAAAATTGCACAAGAATTTTAATACCCTTATTTAGAACTAACATAACATTGGTCAGGGGAGCTAATAAAAGTTTAACCTCAAATATTAAATAATCAAATGTAAAAGAATGTAGAAAGCTTATATCTTAGTGAGAGATAGTATTAGGATAACTGACTTAAATGTAAGTTCTGCTCCTTCTCTGCTGAGAAATTCTGTTTGCTTTGGTTTCACATTCAGTACAACGGGGAAATGTTAAAAATTTACCTCCTGTGGTTTCCTTCAAGACTGGATGTTTTACTATACTTAAGGCATTTAAAATTATGCATACTACTTAGCTACCTATTTACTGAATTAAATATTAATAAATCATTAAAAGTAAAAATTATAAAATATTAGAGGTGTCCAAACTGAAACATTGACAAAAATAAGCATAACCATTTTCTACTATAATCATTAAAAATATTCTGAAAGTTTCATTAATCATAAATGTGACCTGAAATTGTTTGAAATCTTTAAATTGCTGATTATCTTATACCCCTGAGAGTTAAAAGCAACAAACCATGAGGATTTCTCCTTTTTTTTTTTTTTAATCACTGACAGAAACCTCAAAGTACAAGCAAAAACTTCAGAATCCAATGTTATTTGTGAATTAAGTCTGATATATAAAGAGTAAACAAGAACAGTCATATTTTATACTACTACAGTAGTGAAACCAATGTCAATGTCCTCTGGAAAGAAAAGAGATATTCTTAATAGAGACATGAATTTTTAACTTTACTTTTAGGGAACTATTTAAGTTTTAAAAAATAATTTAATAGTATTGTTTGAAATTTGCCTTTGAAATTTAAGGTATATGTAGTAACTTTACTTTTGTTTCTGGCTAAAAAGATGTAAGCATGGACAAGATATAATCCCATGCTTGAAAAGAGCATTTTAAAAATCATACAAAAACAACAAGTTTTCAAGGCACTCGAAGTCCAGCAACTAAGGACAATGATCTCTGAGAGACAAGAAACAAAGAAGATGGGGCTTATAATTACCCTACCTTACTGCCTGGAAGGACTCACTTGGCCTTGATGCCAGGAGAGGACTCACAGGAAGTTATTACAACCTCCCTGATTTGACCAGTCTGAATCAGTAGTCTAGGGAGGTAAAGGTGGCTAGGGTTTTCAGGGCAGGGAATGGGGTTGGAATGAGCTTTTCAGAAAGAGAGCTTTAGAACTTTGACCTACTTAAATTTGTGACTGAGTAGAGATCAGCACCTGCATGTGAGAAAAGTAACCAAGGCCAACAAAAAATCACCCAAAAGGATTAGAAGGAATAATCCCAAAAGCTCACACAAAGCCAAGAATAGTTTCTTTGCCCAACAACCAGAGTTGAACACTTCCTAATTCATAGGGAACTGGTGAGACAAATCAAAGGGTTTTACCTCAATGGCAGAGCAAGATTAATTCTTGACTAAATGTGCTTTGATAAAGCTAACAAAGCTTAAAAGCAAGACTCATATTATCAAGTGGTTTCTAAATGATGTAATTGTATTCCAAAAAAAAGTTCACTAATAGTTCAGTATTTATAGGAATAGATAGATACAGAGCACCCATAATGTCTACTATCCAAGCTGATACACAGACATGAAAATACAACCCATAAGGGAGAAAACAAGTCAATTAATAAAAACCAACCAAGAAATAACTCAGACGATGAAATTAGCAAACAAGAATTAAAAACAGGGTAGCGCCTGTGGCTCAAAGGAGTAGGGTGCCAGCCCCATATGACCATATACCAGAGGTGGTGGGTTCAAACCCAGCCCCGGCCAAAAACTGCAAAAAAAAAAAAAAAAAAAAAAAAAAAATCAAAAACAGATTATAACCATGTTACATGTGTATAAATGCTAGAGGAAAGATTTTACATTAAGTAGAGATAAAGAATGATATTTAGGCGGGGTGTGATAGCTCACATGTGTATTCCTAGCACTTTGGGAGGCCAAGGATGCTTGAGCTCAGGAGTTCAAGACCAGTCTGAGCAAGAAGAACAAGATACTGTCACTAATAAAAATAGAAAAACTAGCCCAAAGTCATGGTGGGTGCCTGTAGTCCCAGCTACTTGTGAGGTTGAGGCAAGAGGATCACTGGAGCCCAAAAGATTAAGGTTGCTATGAGCTATGATGATGCCACAGCACTCTACACAGGGGACTGAGACTCTGTCCCAACTAAAAAAACAAAAAGAATAATATTTAAATGACATAAATCAGAATTCTGGAACTTAAAACTTCAATATCTAAGATTCAAAGAACACTAGATGAAGTTAGATAAGTAGGCTCGACACTGCAGAAAAAGAATCTTTTGCAGTTGGATATATATTAGTAAGAATTATCCAAAGCGATAAAGATGAGAAAATACTTAAAAAATAGGAGCACAGCCTCAGTGAATTGTAGTGTATTTCAAATGGCACAATATACATGAAATTGGAATTTTCAAAGGAAAAGAGTAAAAGAGGGGTTAGAAAAATTATTTGAAGAAATTTGACTGAATTTTTTGTCAAATTTGACAAAAGCTGGAAGTCCACAGATCCTAGACATTCAATAAATCATAAGCACAGAAGCATGAAGCAAACTACCTCAAGCCACATCATAATTAAATTGCCTAAAACCAGCAATAAAGAGAACATCTCAAAAGTAGTGAATGAAAAAAAGACATTACATAAAGAGGAACAAAAATAAAGATGACAGCGGAATTCTCATCGGAGACAAGGCAAGCCAGAAAAAATTAGGTCAACATCTTTTTAAGGCACTGAGAAAAAAAAAAAAAAAACACTACCAATCTAGAACTCTATGCTGAGATTATTATGTTTCATAAATGAAGGCAAAGACATTTTCAGATGTACAACTGACGAGAAACTTTATTGCTATAAGTCAAAAACTATGCTGAAGTGGGTCCTTCAGAGAAAATGATACCACGTGGAAATCTGCGTCTATGCAACTGAATGAAGAGTACAGAACTGGAAATGGAACTGTGTCAGTAAATAGAATATTTCTTACTTAACACATCTAAAATATATGAGGCTGTTTAAAGCAAAAAGGTAAAAATACATTGTTATGTTAATTCCAATAATGTATTTGGAATTCAACAGGATAACAAGATCACAAAGTTTAGTAAGGGGCAAATGAAAACATACTATAGTAAGGTTCTTCTACTACACAGAAGTTGATATAATATCATGTGAGGGTCGACTATCGTAGATTAAATGTTCACACTATAGAGAATAAAGCAACGGTCAAGAAAGACGAAACACTAACAAGAAAATAAAACAGAAAATCAAATTTCAACCACAAAACGTGTGGTTGTGGTCAACTGATGTGATTGTATCTGTGCTTGGTAGAGATGGTTTTGACAGCACAGTAGGGAATGAATGACAAGTGACAAGTCTAGTGTAAGTATTAGTGGCCCAAGTGAGAGACAGTGACTTGAATGGTCCAGAGTGAAGGACAGAGCTGGCACACTTGACTTATATTCAGACAGCAGAAAAGATAGGATAGAATAATTAGTATCAGAAGGAAAATGAGAGAAAACAAGAGCAGTTCCCAAGGTAATGTCTCAATCCTTCTCTCTTAACCCTGTCACGAGATTTGTTAGATCAACACAGAAAGTCGTCCACTCACTACAAGGTCAGGGCTATGTGAACCAGCAGGTGGAGATCAGTAGCTAGTGTCCAAACCACATGTGAAGTAACATTAGATTTTTTTTTTAACATATGAAAAGGAGGGACAGTGGAAAATTGTCAATTTTACAGTCAATTATTTTACTGGCTTTTAAAAGTCCCAAGAAGAAAAATTATTTCAAGTATAATTCAGGAATTAATGCTACCGATTAAGGAGAGTTATTTAAACTAGGTCAACAGGCCAGGCAAGGTGGCTCACGCCTATAATCCAAGCACTCCAGAAGGCCGAGGTGGGATTCCCTGAGCTCAGGAGTTCACAGACCAGCCTAAGCAAGGGTGAGACCTCATCTCTACTAAAAATTGAAAAAAAAAACTAGTTGGGCCTTGTGGTGGGGGCCTGTAGTCCCAGATACTTGGGAGGCTGAGTCAAGAAAACCCCTTGAGTCCAGGAGTTTAAATGATGCCAGGGCACTCTACCCAGGGTGATAGAGTGGAAATCTGCCTCTAAAATAAATAAATAGACAAACAAAAAAAGTGAACAAAACTTATTTTTGCAAACATTGTTAAACTGAATGAACTGGGGAGAAATCTCTCTCTCCTTTAAGGAGATAAGCCTTGTAAGAATCTATTCTTCTTAGGATATTTTTCCTCTTGCCGGAACTCTATATATTTAAAATACATCTAAGAAATACTAAAGAGTGAAGAGAAACACAATTTGCAGCTTTCATAGTTTTACCAAGTTTTTGTTTGTTATGTTTTGCATAGAAACAACCAATGTAAACATTAAACTTATTATAATTAACATTGAGTAATTGTTTTAAGTACTGAAATAAGACTACAAAACTACGAATTCAATTGTGACTCCCATCATATGTGATTTTGTGCAAAGTCATTTTCACTATTGAATATTCTTCCTTTTCAGAAACATGAGTGCTATGTGCTGTACTGCGCTTTGGATGAAACAAAATACATACAGATACTTTAAACTATAATCATAATTCATAATATTCCCATTTTTGTTGTGAATAGAGGTCAGAATCAGTACCTTGGAAAGGCAAAGAGAATGAGCAAAATTTGTCTGTCTAAACACAGAGGAGTTTAGATTGGAAGCCATAAATAGTATATCTTTTCTCCTACAGTTTAGCAAGACTGTCCATTGCCTCCATGGTTGTGAACACATCAAGGTCATCAGTTTGGGAAGAGAAGCAGTGTGAAATTTTAGAAAGTATCTGTTTGCTATAGAGTATTTTGCTATAAAAAGCAGTATAAGCTACCTTAAGAAAAGCTTTTCTGAATGTATTTAAAGTCTACTAAATTTCCTGCATATAAATGTTGAATACCTCCAAAATCAATCAATCGTGTTTTCCAGTTAACTTAGAACAAAATGATAATGAACTTGCATTTAAAAAAAAAAAAAAAGTATAACAAGATTAAAAAATTTAGTAAGAGGCAAATGAGAATATACTATAGTAAGATTCTTCCATTATACTACCCAGAAATTGATATAATATCATGTGAAGGTCGACTATTGTAGATTAAATGTTCATACTATAAACAGTAAAGCAACAGTCAGAAAGAAGAAACACTAATAAGAAAATAAAACAGAAAAGCAAATTATAAAAATCCACTCAATCCACAGAAGACAGAAAATGAGAAGGGGGGGGGGGCAAAAAATGACACACATAGAAAACCAATAGTGAAATGGTAGGTTTAAACTTCACCTCATCACTAATCAATTATGTAGAGATCTAAAAAACTGAATGAAAGGCAGAGCTTATCAAGCAGATTTTAAAAAGCAAGACTCCACTATATATGGTCTACCACTCATGAAACAAAACAAAACATTTTAAATATAAAGGGTCAAGGGAGGGGAAGGGAGGGTAATTGGTGGGGCCACATCTACAGTGCAGCTTAGAATGCGTACAGGCAAAACTTACTAAATGCAGAATACAAATGTCTCCATACAATAACTAAGAAAACGCCATGAAGGCTATGTTAAACTGTCTGATGAAAATATTTCAGATTGTATATGAAACCAGCACATTGTACACCTTGACTGCACTAATGTACACAGCTATGATTTAATAAAAAAAAATACATTAAAAACAAAAGGATGAAAAAATACTGATCATTAACAGTAATCCAAGAAAAGATGGAATGTCTACATTAATATCAGACATAGGAGATTTCAGAGTAAAAACATTAGCAGGCATTAAGCACGTCATTTCATAATGAAAACAGGGTAAGTTCTTTAACATCATGTTAAGGCATGAACACCCTAAATCCACCTGCTTCATAATAGAACTTCAAAATACCTGGTACAAAAACTAATAGAACTCCAAAGAGAAATAGACATAATTCACAATTATAGTTGGAAATTTCAACACCTCTCTCTCAATAATTGCTAGAAACATAGATAAAAATGTAAATAAGGGGCCAGATATGGTGGTTCACATCTATAATTCCAACACTTTCAGATGCCAAAAGGATAGGAGGATTGCCTGAGGTCAGGGGTTTAAGACTGGGTAATAAACAAAACACTGCCCACCAAGGAAAAATTTAATAAGGATATAAAATTTTAGGACATTACCAACTCAATTGATCAAACTTAAATTTTTAGAAAAGTCTACTCAACAATAGCAGAATATATATTTTTTCAAGTGTGCACAAGACATATACCAAATCCAAAAAAGTATTAATACAGTTTAAAAGCTTAAAGTCATACATTATTTGATGACAATGATATTAAATCAGAAATCAAAAGTGGAAAAATACATGCATATCTAAAAACACTCAAATGTTTATATATTTTTTATAAATTTCATATTTATAAAAGCCCATGTATCATAGAGGAAATCAAAAAGCAAAATTTAGAAGGGATTTTTAACTAATTATAAATAAAATGCCAAACATTGAAATATACAATCAAATGGTATAAAAATTCTGAAAGAAAAAAATATTCTTGTGCTTAGTATTTCTCAATCTTGGCATCATTGACATTTAGGGCCAGAAGAATCTTTTTTTTTTTTTTTTTTTTTTGGTATTGACTTTGTTTATTTATTTATTTTTTATTGTTAAATCATAGCTTTGTACATTTGTGCAATCAAGGGGGACAATATATGCTGGTTTCATACACAATCTGAAATATTCCCATCAAACTGTTCAACGTAGCCTTCATGGCATTTTCTTAGTTATTATATGTAGACATTTGTATTCTGCAATTAGTACGTTTCGTCTGTACCAATTCACCATAGTTGTGGCCCCACCCATTACCCTCCCTCCACCCTGACCTCCCCCCTCCGTACCCCTTCCTTGGCCCTTTCCCCATAGTCCTGTGCTATAGTTGGGTTATAGCCTTCATATGAAAGGTATAAATTAGCTTCATAGTAGGGCTGAGTACATTGGATACTTTTTTGTCCATTCTTGAAATACTTTGCTAAGAAGAATATGTTCCAGCTCCATCCAGGTAAGCAAGAAAGAGGTAAAGTCTCCATCTTTCTTTAAGGCTGCATAATATTCCATGGTATACATGTACCACA